>OMNV01007944.1:0-10958 GCA_900303265.1 Brotula barbata | reverse complement strand
GATGAAAAAATACAAAAATATAAAATAATAAATAAATTAATTAATTAATAAATTAATAAATAAATAAATAAATAAATAAATAAATAAATAAATAAATAAATAAATAAATAAATAAACTGAGCACGCATGCGAGCAAGAAATAGCTGACTTGTCATTTGTTTGATTTGCGCCGGAACCTTGATGCACGGCCTCTGAATTGTTTATGTACCATGGGTTGATTTATGAGTCAGCAGGCGGCCGTATGGCGATGTAGTGTGATTCTGGCCTCACTTGGATGCGTTCTGTATGAGTTAGGTCCCCGTGTGCACTCAGTGCCCCATGACCCTTCCACAATAGCTCAGTCATGGAAATGTATTGCAGGTCAATTTCACCAGGGGTCCTTTATCTCCCATCATCCATAAGGAAACTAATACACAAACGTGCATGACAGTTTAATCTCATATAAACAAAAAGAACAGCTATTCAAAGATACAATTTTTCCGACTGGATTTTTTTTTTATAGCGTTACATAAAAATAACAGCACTTTCACAACAAATCTATAAGCAATTAGGAGGGTTTTTATTATATCAAAATGACTCCATGGGAAACTCCCCCATTATGTTTGCAGTGTGGTCGGTTTATTGATTTATAAGGAGCAGCCATAGGGCTTTTCACGCTGCACACAGCCTGGGGTTGTCTTAACGCTGAGTAAACAGCAGGCTGAGGATTAACACAAGGTAATGGATTCACAGAGGCACGCTGTCTCCGTCTCCACATCGTCTCCACACAGCAACCATTTTTAAACGCTTTACAACCCTGAATTGTGATAAAAACTGATGGCACAACAGAAAACACACAAATGGCTGTTTTTTATATGTGTAGTTTGTTTTGTTTTGGGAAATAATAAGTAAAATATATCACTCAGGTTATTGGTCAGAATTGTCTGGAGATGAGAGCGTAACGACCATCATTGCCCCGTCGACGGATACCAGGGTCACGGCTGAAGGATTCTATTCTGTGCAGTTATTTATTAATATTATATTAAGAATCGTTGCATCTATTGCTCTTGGATTCCAGCCAGGCCAACGCTACACTGCGCTTATTAATAAGACTGTGCATGTCTTCACACACAGCCAGTGTGTCACGTCACGTTGAGATACAATTCATAACCGACCATATCGTCAAATCACTCCATTGTTACATCAATCAGAAACCTGTTTAACGTGGGAAAACAGTGACCGGGAACAAAGACAACTCATCAACTGGCCAAATAGAGAACTCGTTATTATGCTGAGGCTCTTCTTGATCTACTGGGGGGTCTTTGTGTAATTACATCTCAGAGTTTTATAGCAGGAGGAAGCTACGACTACAGAATGTGCAATGTGCAGCGTTCAGACAGCTGGATAGGAGGATGGAGATCATATTCACCTTCAGCATTGATCTATTCATCACGTCCGTTAACCTGATATTCTTTTCTTTTCTGTTTGATTTGTTACGCATCAATCAAAGTCAGAGCTGAGTACAGAGACACACGTCTCTGGTTCGAGTGGAATTTGAGATCTATTGTCATTTTTGGCAAGTTTAAGTCATGTTCACTTCACAAACACAGCATTCCAGAATTTGTTAGTGAGTTTTAGCTACGCACCAGTGTCCTCATCGTGCTCGGCTTTTCACAACCAAAGCGTATCAAGGGGCGAAAATGAACCTTAGCCCCAGGGCTAATCTATATCGGGGTGACAACATCTGGCGTATTATTATACTTTCACATTAACAGCTCAGTAGACAGTCGATGGCTCTCAAGCCTTATTTGAATTTGTTTTGTTTTGTTACAGTCTAAAATAAAGCTAATAGTTTAACTGCTTCTGGCATTAAAATGACATCAAATAAGCCACTGTTACGGACCACCTGGAGGCCGTGGACCGCCGGTTGAAAACACCTGTCTCAGTTAGTTTATCCATGGCGTTAGAGTTTCCTTGCTTCCCTGTGCTTTAAAAATCCATCCAGCTCCGATGATGATTTTGATTATGATCATAAAGGACAGAGCGACGGGCGATGATGTGATAAGATTACCAATGACACTCTGAAAGATAATGGAAGGCCTACACTCATAAAGTCATACACTATTGATCACACGTGCGATAAGAGAGAACAAGGAGTTCGTCCAGTATATTTGTGCGTACGTGTGTGTGTGTGTGTGAGGTGTCACAGCCATTACAATGACCTTGTAAGAGTCATTAATGATGATATGGCTTGAGGGGTTAAGATCTTGGCGTACATCCACACCACAGCACTGCACTGCGCAGCACGTCAGCGTGTCATTGCGGCTGGATACAAACGCGACTCTGCACCAAACCAACGCGAGGAGAAGCTAAGACGTGAATCTGATCGGTTCATGGAAAGTTTATTAAAAGGCCTGATTGGTTCTAAAAGCTACAAAAACACAAAACGCTGCAACCACTGCTGGAGGAGGAGGCTGAGAAAAACCCGAACAACATCTACACGTGCTAAGATGTTACTGTTTGGAGCCTTTTATTACTTCTTCATTGGTTTTCTGTGATTTAAAGATTATTTCAATTTTATGTTATGGGACTTGATCATTTCTATGGAAATCGCCAAAGTGATCACCTCTATTTTATGGCAGTATCTAGTAATAAGAATAAGAATATGAATAATGATGATGATGATGATGATAATAATAATCACCATCATCATCATCATCATAACCATAATCATAATCATAATAATGTATTTTATATGAGGTTATACATGTGTTTGTCTCACATACATGCTTAATGTGTATGTGAGAGAGTATACTTGTGTGTGCTTGATCATATATGTATGAGAGGTTATATATGTGTGTATATACAATCATATATATGTGAGAGGTTACACGTGTGTATGTGAGATCATGTGTATGTGAGAGGTTATACATGTGTGTATGTGAGAGGTTATACGTGTGTGTATGTGAGAGGTTATACATGTGTGTATGTGAGAGGTTATACATGTGTGTAAGTGAGATCATATATATGTGAGAGGTTATACGTGTGTGTATGTGAGAGGTTATACATGTGTGTATGTGAGATCATGTGTATGTGAGAGGTTATACGTGTGTATGTGAGAGGTTATACATGTGTGTAAGTGAGATCATATATATGTGAGAGGTTATACGTGTGTATGTGAGATCATGTGTATGTGAGAGGTTATACGTGTGTGTATGTGAGAGGTTATACATGTGTGTATGTGAGATCATGTGTATGTGAGAGGTTATACGTGTGTGTATGTGAGAGGTTATACGTGTGTGAGTGAGCTCATATATATATGTGAGAGGTTATACATGTGTGTGTATGTGAGAGGTTATACGTGTGTATGTGAGAGGTTACACATGTGTGTATGCTTGATCTGTGTGCACATACTTTCAGTGGAATGTGTATAAATTACAATTATTACGATAATTTTCTCTCACAAATTTGTGACTTTATAATCTCAGAGAACTCGACTCCATCATTTTTTAAACCACCTACAGTGGCCCTGATGGGCCGTCCTCCTTTGACTCTACTGAAGCTGACACAAGTGTGTTACTGTAGATGTTAACATATTAAAAATAACACTAATGCATGTTTGGCTTGTAGCTGCATTAATACCTGGGAATAACAGATACATAGTTAGTATTTCTCCCGTGGTTAGCGCCACTAAAGAGATCACAGGATTTCACCTGATCTGGAACCTCTCTTATACATGCACCCTATCTTTAGACACCAGCGTGTCCTTTTCATCCCATTCTAAATGAGAGCATATTGTGAGCTGGAGCTTTCCGCTGGCTCAGCGATCGCTGCTACAATAACCGAACCCGATATGATTCCTGGATGGCTCCGGGTAAACGGACTCATTGTAATTCCATACGATCCCAGGTGTAAGTTACCCACCGCCGGGGCCACATCAACACAATGATGTACAGGTACATTGTAGAGCAGGTCAATGAGATCCTCTCCGTGAAGGCTCCCTGTCATCAGGGTGCACAGACACGTGTAAACCCTCCCACTGAGGTTACTCTATTGTTTTAATTGTACCGTCAAATGGCTGAAATCGTGTTTCATTCTGGTAATATCGTTTAGTGACGTGGAATTCACAGCCAATTAAACTTAACGGTACCACGCGGTGTGGAATGTAGAGAGCAGGGCAAACGTCAACATCAATTTTCCTTTGGTAGGTGGAACACTAACGCGCTAACGAGCTCCAGTGGAGGATTTCATTTTGATTTGGATTGTGTCTGATAGAGAGAATTGGGCCCAATTTCTTAAAATGAATGAATTTAAGGCTAGCTTTGAAATGAGGTCACCGGCGTCAGACTTTCGTGGCTTTCACAGCCAGATTTTCCGTCCTTGCTCCCAATATCATCAAAAAGTAGTTTGTGTTGTGAAAATAGACGACGGCACTTGGTGGGAGTTTTATTCCGATAAGCCCACTGCGCTTTTTAAAGGATTTCTCACTCAAAGCTGGCTCTCTGTGGAAAAAGAGGAAATATATGCAGTTTGTTGTCAACATCAGGGATTTACCCGGGCCATAAAATCACTCTGCTGCCAGTAAATCTCAGATGCACTTAATGTGCCTGTTTCAGAGCACCCTGGGTAAATTTTCCTTTTAAGCCTATGAAAGGAAAAGAAAGCTCTTAGTTGAGAACGTGGATCTGGGAGAAGTTGAACATTTTTGCTCTCCCAGCACTTTGTTTTGCCGCTGCTTGTATAAAGTGTTTTATCATTACAGAATAATAAGAAACAGACGTGCCCGAGCTCTCGCTGCTCATTTAGGTAATTGCTGAAGGAGCTCCATGGTTCCTTTCTCGCAGCTGCTCGAGTGAAGATGATGGCAATTAGAACAAGCGATTTCTGCATCGCTACATTTCCACAACACAAAAACACAACTCGCGACAATTCTTCATTCCTATGGGTTATTTTCTAACGTTACTGAGAAAAACAATGCAGTCTCTCCGGCAAATAAACAATTCTGTGTCCTTTGTGTTATTTGTGTTGATCGTAAATGCATTAGTGTGTTGAGTGCAGGTAAATATTGCGAGACTTTTTTGTTTTTGTGTACGAACCACACAATACAATCGTTAACCCACATTGCATTTTCACTGCCCACAACAATTTATGCATAAGCAGCGGTGAACTATACATTATATTATGTAGCTCTTCCAATCCAGGATGTTGTGATCTGTAGGACAGAAAACACACAATCCACAGTGCTGAGCTAATGTTGAGGAAGCTCAGTACTTTTCATTCAGCACACAGCCAACAATAAAGTCAAATTGCGTTAAAGTGTGCTGGACTCGTGGACGGATTCTATGCTATGCTAATAAAAAAGTCAAAAGTCAAAAATTTCAATTGACTTGGGCCTCATTTTGGCCCAGAAGTAAAAATAAAATTAATAAAATATAATGTTGTTGTTGATGTTTCATTTCCAGTGTAAATCCTCGCTTTGGCAGGTTTTCTTAGCAGATATTTTTTCAAAGAAATTTCAAATTCCACCGTTAGCCCAGTTATTTCTGAAATGGAGACAGACACGCCATGATTTGGCTCATCCGTAGTGTTCCTCGTCCCAGAACGGAACCTCGAGGGAGCTGGGGGTGGATCCTGGACAGGTCCAGCCAACCTATAAAGGATAAAACAAAGTTTGTAATCCTTCACTTAGTTTCTAATTACACACATATGGTGAGTAAATCAGGCCTCTCTCACTGAATGATCGCTCTGAACGAATATTTGAATGGACACCATGATTCATTTTGGTGCATTTTGAATATTTCACATTAAGACATTTGCCTTGAGAAAGCATCTTGGCTGTCACATAAAAGAAAGTGACATGCAGTCCCTCAAACGCATAAGGCTGATGACTTTAAAACATCAAAGGAAAATGGCACCTCACTGTGAACACTGTGGGAAAAATATCCTCCATGATTCAAACTGATTTCTGATACATGTAAAACTGTAAAAATATGAATGATTTTCGCTACTTTACCGCCGTACCTTTATGCACATAGGTGCTTGGGGTGTTTTTCTGTATGTTGACAAGATGATAAATACAGTTTGACAGACATTCATACATGAATGCACAGTGAGCAATAAGATGATGTCATCGGCATAACCAAATACGAATCATTCTTAAGTTTAGGAGCCTTTAGAGTTTGATGACGAAATGTCAACGGTAAAGTAAAAGGTTCATCGAATGAAACACACAAAATGTACACACTTTCAAACACAAGTCCATGGTAATATGAAGCCGCTCTATACCAAACAATGTGTAAAGAAATAACTTTAAAATGAGCGCAATGGGATATTTCAGTGTCACAAAATGTGAACGATGATATTATGCAGTATGTAGCAAACTTTACAAACTGTTTATGTAACAAAACCCTGGAAAGAGACGAGACGAAGGTATTCGAGTAACTTTATCCACTTCTATCCAATTGTTCCCACTCTCCGACGTGTCCCCCACTTTTCTTCTTCACTTTCCACGTCTCTCGTCTCTGTTGTCTTTGTGAGGAAAAGGTGTGGATAGATCTCCTCTCTGTGTGGCTGATTGAGTTACTGTGGCTGTCTCTCGCTCTGTCAGACACACACACACACACACAGTGGACAGCTTTGCAGGGTACTGAAACGGCATTAACCTGAGACGAAGCCCGAAAGTTAATGAGATGGACTCCTGCAGCCACATAACCCCAAACCGCTATCAAATATACAAGATTACAGATTACAAAAGGACTGGCTGGATTATCTGTTTGGTGGAGGAAGTTCGTCACCATTGTACGGGCGAGTGGTATCAAAATATCAAACCTTGGTAACCACAAAGACGAGGAGATTCTAATTCCTCTCCAGTGGAAGTGGCCTCTGATCAGCATCACGTGACTCTTCCAATTATCCCTCACATTTACACAAATCGCCAATCACAGTCAGTCAACACAATGAGGCGGTCTTTATAATCTGACAAGCTCTCAATCACTCAGCCACCGGTGGCAGTTACGTGGTTTGCTCCGACTTGCTACACGTTGCTGTTACTGGTCATGATGATTGATGTCTCTCTTTAGCTCCCCGAGTCCTCCTGTCCTCTCGACCATCTATCCCCCCGGTTTCCTACACCCACTGATGCTGTTGAAGGTCACAGGTTGCTGGAGATAACAGATGAGGTAGCTGCTGCACAGGTAGACGGCGAATAACAGGGCAAAATGGTTACATTACCAACACACCGAGGTTGTACCAATTGTAGCAGTAGAGCTACGCAATCACAAAGAGAACGTGCAAACTCAGCAAATAAGCCTTCGTTTGATCGGGATCGCTTTTCAAACAAAAAGCTGTCTTCCTGTTAAACACATTAAATCAAGCATCACCATAATTCTTCAGTTGTGAGTTCACTTTTCCATCATGAGATTACGATCGAGGAATCTGGTAGATTTTAGGTTATCCTTACAACATTTAAGATCAGTGTCCTTTCATGAACTGATAAACTTACAGCATTGAACTGTGAAATAGTGTGAAAACAAGCGGGAGCGATTAAGGAGAGTTTGAAATCATGTAAAGTTGGTGCTGTCGTGTGTTCGCTGTGATCTATCACAGTAAAAAGCGTCTCAAAGTTATCTCTTCTGATCTTCCTCTCTGCTTCATCAATCTGCTTTTAATGGTGCAGCCTCACCACTTCTACCGTGTGTTTGAATTCGTCTCCATCGTCTCCTCTCATCTTTTTGTGTTCTTGCACGTAGAACGACCGTCCCAACATGACGCGTTAACCCAAACAGTTCAAAACCTGCGGTTCCGTCCCTTACCAAAACCCAGCAAAGCCTTTTTTCATTCATTTGCAAATAATAATTTTAAAAAAGTTAGACGTGCTTTGTGAAAATGGTACTTACCTTCATACTTGGCACTGCTGTTTTACTCCTTCCAGTATGTGCATCATGTACCCTCTTGATGTGTGTGCCGTCAGTTTAGGCCTTGGGGCTTTACTGCATTTCCCTTTGAAACCTGCGGGGGTGGGTTTCACGGCAAAGCCTCATCAAAAGCACAGCATTCTGCCGAATTAATGCATTTTGCTTCCCTGGCTGGTCGGCTGGACCACTGATCGCAAAGGTTCAGCTCGTATGAATGTTTACATTACTGATGATGAAATGGTCAGGGGATAATACTCTGTGTCTGTTATTGGCTTATAAAGGGTTAAAAGGCTTTTAATGACGGAGACAAGACTACAGATGCTACGTAAGAAATAAGGAATAGATAAAAACACAAATCAATACTTGAATGTGTTAAGAGGAGTCACTGATCTGTCCATGGACATGAAAGGTTTCATTCATCAGAGGGGTTAACAGAAGTAAAAGGAGGAGAAAGAACAACGTAAGGTGAACGGTGGAAAAAGAAGACTTCATGAAATAATAAAAATAAATAAGATAAACACATTTTACCCACACAAGTTTGAAACACTACCACACGTTTTCCAGAAACAAACGGAATGATCTGCAACATGAAATTAGATTTGTTCTATTCCTTTATTTTTAGACAGCGTTTTTAGAGGAAAGCTCTTCGTCTACTTAGACAGACAGACTGAGCTCTTTGTGTGTTTTCATTTTATTGAACACAGGCTGAGTGTGTTATAGACAGAGAGGGATCACGGCTCAAGAAGGACTCTGACCTTGGACCTCGGACATCGAGGAGTTCATCTACAGCCGAACCATTGATTTAAAGAGGCGTTACTTTCTCACAGACTTTCTTTAGATTTAATCTTTGAGGAAAAAACAAAAATAAGACACAAATCTGTGCAGCTGCTGCCTGGAGTTGGAGCCTGCCAGACATTATTAGCATTATTAATTGCTTTTTGGGAAAAAACTTTGCTCTGCAATGTTTGTCTTTTGTTCAGGAATGACAGCGATGAACATTTCTACCAGAAAACATCTCAATTTGGAATCTTGTTTTGTCCAGCATGAAAATTTAGCCTAGTTACATCTTTGCCAAGGCCCTTGAAAAAAATTCAAATTACTCAACCCTTTAAAATAAAATAAAATAAAATAAAATAAAATAAAATAAAATAAAATAAAATAAAATAAAATAAAATAAAATAAATATTTTATTATATATAAATTGTCTGTATATATACTTATGTATATATGGGTATCTAAATTATAAGCACATTAAAAGTAAGGAAAAAAACCTAATCATAAAAACAATTTTGTCTTGAAATACAAAAGTCCTTTATTCCAACTGCTGTCAGACTCTTTAACATCAGCATGACATAAATATGTATTTATCTATTGTATGGTCTGTATGTTATGGTAGTTCTGTTTTTGGTAACTATAGCTAAATATAAATATAGAAAATTAAATATGTTTGAATAAAGTTAAGTATAGTAATTTATAATAATGTTGAATTTTTATTCTTTTTTTCTGTATCTGTATTCCCTACGTTTTCATTCTGTTCTTGCCCATGTCTATTTTGTCACAGTTTTTCCTGCCTAAACTTATCAACCTATCTCATCTCATACATAGAGTCCAGTGCCCAATACATGGGCATGGCCCAATACAATGCCCAATGCTCTAATACATTTAGAGATAAGTTCATTTATTCACAAAGGTCACGTTTTTTTTTTTTTATTAAGGTCGGAGGTCCCCATCCAATGTGTAACATCACCTCAACTCAAATTTGTGTCCAACTGCCATTAACAAACTATTTTGTGTATGTGTGTGTATGTATGTGTCCTCCCCAAACAATGCCAGGTATCCAATGTCTGGCTCCTGTCGTCAGATCTGAGGTTATAGGAGGCTAACATCCCAGGATGACACTCAATGGAACAACCACAGACAAAAAAACAGCAACAGTCCTGCAAAATAACCACAAACATTCAGGCATCAGGCCGAAAGAAATGATCCTGCCGTTTTAGTCCGCTATAAAACTTCACCCATCATTCAGTCCCTGATCCTCACTGTGCTTTGTTACTTTACCGTTTATTGACCAACAGTCCATCAAATGGAACTCTAACTAACACTAACAAACTTTGTACATGTTGTTTATTGTTTGGTGTTTTGGAAGTAGACGGATAACGAATCCAAAACCACCTCAACATATTGTACACACACACACACACATATAATATATATATAAATATATATATATAGACAGACAGATAGATAGATAGACAGAGACACAGATATGAACATTTAGAAAAATTTTCAAGTTGTTCTGGCATCGCCTCTATTTATTGTTCATATAACATGAATGAACTGAGTCTATATCCACAGACACGGCTGAATGATTCTATAATAAAACAGATGGCACAGACGTTGTTAGTTTTATACAGGAGGAGGTCATCAGCATACAGTGAGACTACATGGGGGACCACCCATCTCCCCTCAAAGGCCACATAATGTAAGAACAGCCAATGAGTCAATAAATGTGTAAGCAAAGCAGAAGAATTCATTCCATGCTATAGGAAATAATTCAAGGACATGTTATTTGTGGACATGGAAGTGTAAATAATTTTTGATAATATTAAATAAATTTCAACTCGGGAGTGAAAGAATCAAAATTCTTTCCCTTCTTGGGTCTATCTTGATCCATTGCCAATTGTGCAAAATCTGATTTTGTATTGTTTAAATTTTTCCCGGAGCAGTTGATTTTAGCAATGAATGTTAGGTCAGTGGTCACACAACTCTACACGTACTTTACAAGAACACTGCGATCAACTGCTGCTGGTTTACCGGAGTTTTCCAGCAACAGCTGAAAGGAAATCGCGGATGCAGCCTTTGTCAATAAGGCCCCAAAGCTAAACACACTACGCATAGACATCAGGGAAGTCAGCTCGCTAAATACTGTATGTTTAAATGAAAACTAAAAACATATCGCCTCACTTTAGCCTATTGGTAGTGCTGGCTTGCACTATGCACTACTGCGCTTCTTTGAATGATGTTTTTACTTGATTTTCTGCAGTATATGTACTCCCTGCCATATTT
>OMNV01007943.1:8489-25119 GCA_900303265.1 Brotula barbata | reverse complement strand
TGCAGAAACACAAATCTCCATGATTTAAAAAGTCACTCTTTTTCAGGGGTTTAACCTTGTTAGGGCCTAAGCCTGGCTTTCTTGTGCATCAGCTCTGTGAAGAATTCTCTGTTCCTGCAGACGCTGGGACATAGACACACTTCTGTCTTTGCTGGTCGCCGTCCGCCTGTCAGAGGGTGCACTCAGAGACACTGTAATTAAGTGTGTGTGTGTGCGCCTGCGAATGTCTGTGTGTGTACACATGCCGGTTTGTCTGCTTGGGTGTGTATGTACATGTGTGTTTAGAGGTGAGGGAGGGTGAAGGAGCACACGCCAGCCTGTCCTCTGCAGGCCATCTGGGACTCTGACTAACTAATAGACTTCCTACATTCATCCAGCA
Source organism: Brotula barbata (assembly GCA_900303265.1). NCBI lineage: Eukaryota > Metazoa > Chordata > Actinopteri > Ophidiiformes > Ophidiidae > Brotula > Brotula barbata. Next base: position 24,740 of record OMNV01007943.1, on the reverse strand, counting down.
GTGCTACTTGTACATCTCAATCAGAGAGCCGTTGACCACAAACAGGCCCTTAATGACATTAGGTAGTTCTGGCTGTGTGAGGACATCGTGTGGGTTGCCTGACGCCAGGAGGTCAGCCTGTTTCCTGGGGGCCTGCAGGGGCCCCAAGGAGCCCACGCCAACGTTTTGGGTGTTCACAACAAGTGAAATTACAGTATTACCTCCTCGGACTGCTCAGCAGATATGTCGTCTTGACAGCTACAGAAAATACTATTTGGCGAAAGAGGTACTCGTATATTTAGACTCTTAAACTCTGACCAGTCCATGAGTCCAAAGACTCTAAATACAAAAAAAAATTAAAGATAAATTAAATTAAAGATAAAATACAAAGAAAAATTCCAGAGCATAAAAAACTAGGGATGGGTGGGTTTTTTATACGAGTAAACTCAGTTATTCTTCTATAAAAAATGTGAAAAGAACCCATGAAACGTATCTCAAATTCTTAAGTACAAGTGTAAGGGATTATTAAAGTGACAGCAATTTTACAAAACTGTATTTTTAGAGCATATACATTCGAACTAGGTTATGACATTGTTTTTTGTTTTGTCTTGTTTTTTTTTGCAAGTTGTAGAATTTGGTTGGTGCATTATTTGGCCTCACTCACCAGGTTTGTAAACCTTTAAATGGACTGTTACGGATCCCCCAAGTCATGCATGCAGCAGTAAAGCCCAAACATTCTGGATTCCAACAAATGAAAGCAAGCAAAATCAGATTTCTGTGGGCACTATTTGTCCTTACAACGCCTTACATGTATAACTCCACAAGGTTCTCTCAGCTACTGCACGCCATGGGGGCAACAGCACACAAGCAACAGACGGATGTGAGGACTTAGTCTAGGATGGATGTTTTTACTCAGAGGGTGTGTTAAGTACACATTAACGCAAATGGATAGAAAATACGAGCATTAAAATCTACAGGGCCTACAAGTGTGGCTGTAAATTTAGTTGAAGTACTGGAGACGTGGACAAGTATTAATTGAAAATAGTAGAAGTATCCAGAATATGAAAAGGAGTTAAGTTCACCAAAAATCTGCAACTTAAGGGGTCTGTATATTTTCAAATGAAGGAAGAGAGGACGGAAAGAAGGAAGGGATGAAGGGACAATGACACATTGTGACTGTGCAGTGTGTCTGTACGTACGTATTTAAAGGTACATTTAGTGTATTGAATGGTTGTAAGCAGCAGGTCTGGACCTGCACCGCCGAAGGTCCTGAGTTTGATGAACAGAGTCTCGTCTCCCAAAGCCCCTCTCAGCCATTGACAGGCCTGAGTGACAGGTAATGATGAGGCCGAAGGGGAGGAAGAGGAGCGTGTGTGTGTATGTGTGTGTGTGAGCTGCCCGCTCTTGTTCTACTGTTTCTACCTCACTTCTCCCTCTTTACATCACAAGAATGCAAATCTTTAAAGCCCTCAGATCTGAGAGAGGGGAATCAGGGGAGATGGTGTTGGGATTTAAAAGCTGATCCTCCCTGTGTGAGTCTCAGACTGTGACCCCACCTTCCTCCCTTCGTCCCCTTTTCTCTCTCTGTCTCCTAGACAGGCGCACAAATGTGCAATCTGTGCATGTGTATTTGTTCTTTCCGTGTGTAAAAAAGGCAATGGACCTGAACTTTGCTTCAGCGTCTCCGATGCTGCTTGAATCCAAAACAAATAGAAGCCCTGCGTCTGTGTGTGTATGGATCACAGGGCCGTTTATTACAACTGTTTGTTCACTAAAGGCCAGAGCGGCTCTGAATGACTCACTGGCACGCTGCATGGCCGTACGCTGGCTGCTTTTCTGTTATTGGTGTCCTGCAGTCACATTTTCAATATTGACCGTGCTGTCTCCTTTTATGTCTGTGCAGAAGAGAGTTTTATCACCATTGTTGAGATAATTTTCTGCCTTCTCTCTGTCAGGGAGGAGGCAGATAAGAGAGAGTCAAAGGCAACGCTGAATGAACTTTTTGTGCCGTGTGTGGACACAGGGGGGCGCTAGTGGCACCATGAATGCTCCCAGCAGACAGTTCAAGAAGATGTCTTTTGAGTCAGATTTCTTAGTTTTATATCAGGAAAAACAGTTGTATAGTGGTGGAATATCTATTTCATTTTAGTTATAGTCTGAATTGTCACAAAATGTATTTATATTGTGTATTTTTTATCCTCATTTTATTTTTTTAAACATTTGAAAATTAATTTTTAAGCTATTCATGGGATAGAAAGTTAACTTCTGATGTATTAGTGAAGTCTACGCAGAAATAAAATAATTCTATTATCATTGTTATTGTTAATAATAATACTATTATTTCATTGATTTTTATTCATAATATTTTTCCTGATTTTATCTCGTTATATATTGCGCTCCACGGTCTTCATGCTGCTTTTGTTTTTCTTCTTTAGTTTTTTTAATTGTTACTCACTTCATTTTTGTATGTCTTGATTTATCTTTTGTTTTCATTCAAATGTTCCTACAGAGCACTTTGAGTTACAGCTAATCTGTGAAAGGTTCTATTTAAATCCAGTTTGAGTGTTTGATTCTATCTATATTTTTTTATGTTATATTTAAAAGCAGAAAAACACAACCACAACAACAGCAGTAACAAACTCCCTACATGGAGTAATGAATCAAAGTTCATCTTGTTGACGTTGAATTATTTTTTTTATTTTTTTTTGTAGCCTCATCCCGGCCCGCATCGTAGTCCCTGGCTGTGTCCTCGTTACTTGTCTCACATGAAATCCTGCCCTGAAGATCTCAGACCGCCTCGTTTCCTGAGCAGCAAGTCCAGAGCAGAGCCTCCGTCTGTGGGGAAAACACACCGCATCCAAGCTCTCGCTGCTCCAAACGCTCTAACGCCTGAGGGTGAGGCTTATTAACACCACACTTGGTGCTTTCACACCACAGACCTCAGCCAGGGCTCCGACTCATCTGACTCTCCTTCTCTCCTCCTCCACCAAGGCCTTCGTTAGCTGTAATCTCTCTCTCTTTGGCTGTGCTTGGTTAAGTACAAATCTTGCCCGACATATCTGGTGTGTAAGTGCCTTGTAGCGCCGCCCTACTGGTAGCCCTCTGGTGGCCTTCTGGTGAACGTGAAAGGCTCGGGTCTGGGGGCCTGGCGATCCTTTTAGAGCCAGGCTTCTGATGTGAAGGCATTTTTTTCCCCAGTGGGTACCTCTGCTACACAGCAGGACCCTGCTTTCAGTATGGATGGGGTCCTGGGCTGTGTGTGTGTGTGTGTGTGTTACAGGAGGGGGGCATTTCTCAACACCAAGGTCTAATACTAATTATTCTACCATATGGCGTTCGGCTTCCTCACAATCATTATTAACCTTCCTCCCTAAAGAATCACGCTGTGCTGGATGGAGAGTGGTGGTGTGTGTGTGTGTGTGTGTGTGTGTGTGTGTGTGTGTGTAGCTCTGCGCTCTGACACATGTCATTCATATGCACATCAGTATGACCCCCCCGCATGCACACTCACACAGCAGTACACGTTCACTTTTGTATGTGTGTGCGTATGTGTAACAGATGGGAATGGCGGGGCATTGTAAGAGGCACTGTGCAGAAATGTGCTCTGCAGTGGTTTCTCTTTATCCCCTGTGCTGACTCCTCTCTGCCGCGGACCCCCAGGAAACAAGAGCAGATTGTCTGACACCCCCTCGCCCCCCTCACACACTCTCTGAGACACACACGCTGGTGAAGAAAAGGAGGAGGGAGAGAAAAGAAGGGGTGTGCTAAGGCAAAGGGGAAGAATGGAGAGGGGAAATGGGAGGTGCTGGTTGGAGTTGATGTTTGTGGAGGAGAATCTGAGGAGAGGGAAAGGGAGAGGACGAAGGAGAGAGGAGATAATAACTTGATGGGACACTTAATGAGGGCTAGAATGATGCAGTAGCGTCAGACGTACGCCTGAGTTGATATTCACCTCCAGCCTGTGTATTTACTCCCCTGACTTCAGGTCTGATTCCCATTGTGATTGCCGAGTTGGGAAACAGGGCAGCTGGTCCAGCCGGGTGATTTTCCTTCTCCCTTTGTCAGAAGGCCGACCCCCTCAGCAGGGAAACAAGTGTTTGCTTCAGGTCTCAGGAAACTGGGAAGGAACGTGTCACGAGCAGGTTCTGCCAGTGGATCACAGGCTGAAAATGATGATGAATGCCTGACTCGGATGACTCGGCCTGCCTTCACTATTCAAACGGCTTTTGTTATGGCAGCCCGTTGCTAAACAATGGCTTTTCGTCAAATTTGCTCCTTATTTTGATTTGTTTGATCATACATTTCTTTGTGTATATATATATATAAAAAAATTTCTTCCTCACAAAATCCTCTTAGCAACATTTACTCAGCTGCTTCACGTGTAGAGCACCATGTAGAGTGATGTAAGAAAGCGTCAGAAGTCACAACAGATAACAATAGATTAACTAAAACATACGTCAGGATAAAATGTTATAGAATAACTTGTTTTTAGGCAGTTGTACATAAATTTGTCTTCAGTGCTCCACAGGGGGGCATTGAAAGGCTAACATACTTCGTAAGTGAATATGAAATATATCCAGAATGATATGATTTACAAAAACAATATCAGTGACTTATTTACCCGAAATTTGTGATTTTTTTGTAAAATTGCCAATGTACTAATGACAGGATATTATTTCTCCTCTTCCAGATAGGGGAAGTTGTGTGCAGGACAAAGGCTTGGTCAGAGGGAAACACACTGCTGTTGTTATTCCCTGCATTACTGTCCAAGCGGGACCATCGCTGTCCACCAGCGATGGTCTCTCAACACCTGTGTCCAATGACGTCCTTCACCACGACTCTGGAAGACAGCAAAGCCACCCAAACACGGTCCCTGTGTCTCCCTGCCTTCCTGACCCAACACCAGAGGCAAACGATGATGATCAGTGGAGGGAAAGAGGGCTGTCAACTGGTCTGGAGGCCACCATTCCCATAGAGACGGACTGGAATCAGGAGCTCACACCCGATGGACCTGAACGGTCAGGGTCTTTTGGGTCCAGGCTCTCAGAGGACTCAGACTTTAGCCGTCCACCCTCCAGTATGTTCAGCCGGAGCACCGACCTGGCCAGTGGAAGGAGCAGTGTGCTGTCTGGTAAAACATGAATGGATGGATAGACAGACGGAGGGTTGGACTGATGTACGGATGAATGGTCAGATGGATGGATGGATGAAGGGATGGTCGCAGGGGTGGACAGACGGAGGGTTGGACTGATGAGTGGATGATGGATTCATAAATGGATGGATGATGGATGCGTAGATGAAGGGATAGATGGATAATGGATGGATAAATGGATGGTTGGACGGATGGATGGATGAAGATGGTGTGACGGATGGATGGATGATGGATGGATAAATGGATGGTTGGTCGGATGGATGGATGATGATGGTGTGACGGATGGATGGATGATGGATGGATAAATGGATGTTTGGACAGACGATGGATGGAGGGTTGGATTGACGGATGGATGGATGATGGATGGTTGGCTCATTTTTTGTTTTGTTTTGAACTTTCATAGACAACACTTAAAATAAATAAATAAATATAAATATATTGTTTTTGAAATAACACAATCATTGTTATGTGTCGCTTACTGCTTAATTACATTAAGAAAGTAGCTTGGATACAACTTTAATCATGAGTAGCGTGTAGCTTGAAAATCTACGATTTCAAAGTAGGTCGTCCGACCTCTTACAGCAATGAGTAACGTGATGATTGGCTGTATGATTGATGTTATCATGTCTTATGGAGTGTGACGTCATAAATGTCTTATTTTGATCTTTTTTCAGCAGATATTGGAGATTTAGAGCCTGAGCCCAGCGTTTGTCTCATCGAGCCCCATCCTTCCTCAATGTTGCCCACGGCTCAGCTTTCTTACCCTCCGCCAAGGGACAAACGACCTCCGGCTACGACCCCTCCACCTTTCCCACCGCTCCCCGTCCAGACCAAACACCTGTCGCTGGGTCCAAGTCCACTCACCCCTCCTCATCGAGCCGCACTTCAACCTCTAAACAGCAACAAACATATAAAATCGTCACACGACCTCCTCCAAGCTTCATCTGCAGATCCTGGTTTAGAACCATCCTCAGAGGCAGATCATGGCCTTGTTCAGATGGCCTCCCCGTCTACCACATGGTCATCCTGTCCCAGTCCACAAAGGACCACTCCTCCCCATTCAGGGTCAGGACAGAGGCCGATTCCCTCTTCTTCTTCTTCTACTTCTTCTTCAATGAGGAGGCTGAAATGGGAGTCTGACCGCTGGCCTGTCCTGCCTGCCATCACCCCTGCTAGAGGTGAGAAACAAACTCAGTGGGCCACATATGGACCGTTCACAGCCTCCTCCCTGCCGGCCAGCTATCATCCCGCCATGCTTCTCTACCCTCAGTCTTCGGGTCTGATTGTCCAGAACATGGCTGGACATCCTTTCAGTCACAAAGAAGCTGAGACAGACATGGAGAAATCAAAGCCTGCTCTCATGGTGGGGCGTTGCGATGCCTCTGCCCCCATCAACACGTTGTGAAAGCATTGCTGTCGGCTTGTTTTGCCGCGTCCTCCCGCCCCATAATAAATAACGCAGAAAGCTTTTATTTTTCCTCTAAATCAGCTATAGAAAGGAGGGCTTTGATGAAAAGCTGGTACCGCTTGATTCCCTGTTCAAAGCCGTGAGGCCCCGACAATAGAAGACGGGGTCCCTACCTCGTGTGCCGTGCCTCTCAGCTTCGGCACCCCCGCGTTTTCTCTATTCTCCGCACTCTGAGAGGAGACGTGTAGCCGACGGCCATAAATCCACACTGACCACCGCTCGCTGACGGCACAACACTGAGGATGGCCGCCACAATAGAATACCTCCGCGGCTTTCTGCGGCCACTAATTTACCGTTCCGAATGGGGATAAAGGACGGGGCCACTGACATCTGACTCCTCCAGGAACTTTATGAAAGAAAGCAAACAATGTGGAAATTGTGTAGGGATTTTCTCTTTTCTATCAGAGACATCTACTGTTCTCTGTGTGGTACCGGACTGTCGGGGGGCCCCGCGCTGTATCGGAGCACGCTGTTCTCTTCACAGCAGACACAGAATAAGTGTCACTGGTTCATTTATTTTTCCACAGATGGAAGCGAGTCGAGCTCAAAGTGGCCCGAGCAGAATAAATCATAAGAAATTTCATCCTTTGTAGGGACATTCAAGTGGTTTTTTTCCAGGTTTTTTGTGTTCGCCGCGCTTCAGGCATGTTTTTGCACGTTGCATATGGGTGCACAGACCGATGGGCGTCACCTCCCCTCTGTGACCTCCAGCGTGGTTTTCTCATATCCCCACGCCAGATCCTCAACAATCCAGAGGCTGACCCCGCGCTGACCTCTTTTCAGCAACATCTCCAGAGTGTAACTGTCCTTGACAATGGAGCGGGTCACCGGCTATTGTGGTCGGCCCGGCCCGGCCTCTCTCAGCTCGGGGTGCTCCAGCCCAGCTCTGGGGCTGGCACGGGGGGATGCGGTCACACAGAAGACGCCTTGTGCGCATCTGACTCGGTCATATCAAACCCAGTGACCCCCTGCAACACCCTTAACCTCCCCGAAAAACTCACCCCGACTCAGAAGCCCTCAGAATGACAGCTGAGTTGACGGGAGCAATATGCTTTGAAGTGTCAAGTCAAGTCCTTCCATTGTGTCTCTGAGTAGAGCGCAGAGGCGTTCAAGTGCACAATGGTGCAGTGGTGTGTGTACATTTCTACGTGTCCGTGTGCGCGGGCACGAAGGAGCTGAGTTTGCAGAGGCTGTGTATATATTATTCTTTTGTCTGAGCAAGCTGTTCTGCATTTCTAATGTGAGAAAAGCCGATCCTCTTTCAGGCCTGTGACAAAACACTGGCGCCCAGTGAAACTGTTTCAGCAGCTAATCCTCTGAAATCTGAGCCAGGCAGACTGAAACGGTTTTGTTTTGATGGTTTGAGTGCAGATAAGTAATTAGTGATTAGCTTGACAGTTTTTACTACTCCTCTCAATGAGCTGCGTGGTAATTAGGGTTTAAGAGCAGAGTTGCTTGTCTGGTGTTTACTGAAGGTGAGTTACTTTTGGCCCCGGGGCCCAACAGTCACTTCACCTGGTGGGCTTCACTCATGGAGGTCCTGGCTGTGTTTTTCTGTCGGGGAGTTAACAGATTGTTAGAATTTAGCAACAATCAAAATGGTTTCTACGTGCAGCCCAGAGTATCAAGATTGAGTGTCAAGTACTGAAAACTGTCACAAAATACCCGATCAAGTCCTTTTTTGGTAAGACATTATATTTGAAAATGCTTTATTTCAGTAAAGCTCAGGTCTTTAGAAAAAAAAAAAATGATGAAGAAAAGTCATGTCAGGCATTAATGGATGTTCACCGTCTTCCACAAAATCTGTCTGCATACATGTAGGCATAAAACATAACAAAGTTTTATATAAGCTTAAATTATATTGAACGTTTTCAAATCTAATATTATTCGTTAACGTAACAATTAAAGAATTGTGTGTCTCAAGAATCAGAATCCAAAACGTGATCTGAAATGCACCACCATCACATGTCATCTTCATCACCGTCTACCCTGCTCTCTCTGCTGCTGCAGGACGCTGTGACACGACCGCGTCTCGTTACTCGGAGCTCAGCTGCAGCCAGTCGCATCTATTTGATGACCTGGAGGCCATCGCTCCCCGATCGTCCTCCTGTCTGTCCCTGGACCTGCCACTCAGCTCAGCAGGCTGCCCCTCACCTGATACAGGTACACACACACACACACTCACTCACACACGTTCATTATATGGCACCTTATGGATTACGCGTATATATATTACATATTTATTTTAAATGAAACAACGGTGCCCTTATCAGTTTCTGAGTTTAAACATTGCCAGAATGACCTAAAATCTCCCAGACGGATCTGTTGTAAATCCAGAACTCTTAAGTAACTGAAGTTTTTCGTGATCTGGGTCTGGGGCATTACCTCAATAAAGATTACAGCCATCACAAATTTAACGTCCCTGATGGGTTTAGTGCTCCAGGATGTTGGAAAGCGTGTTTATACAAATCCAATACCTTGGAAAAGTCTGTCTGTCCTGTAATGCTTTCTTGCTCATACTCATAAGAGGAAAATGCCTGTCATCACGCAATTCAAAAATCTTCAAAGCCAATATGTTCTGTTGAAAGTTTTTGGGTTTGCCTGTTGTTTCCGTCCCTGCACGTCTCCATGAGATGTGTTCTCCTTCCTCAGAGGTGTCCTAGTGTCTTACAGACAGGAATGGGCTTATCTGAGTGCTCGCCGTGTCAGGGATGTGTATCAGCACATGTTGGCCAACAAAGGCAGAGTAAATGCAATGTGTATGTGTGTCTAAGATACCACGCGTAAATGGTGTCGCATGTGAGTGTGTGTGTGTGTCCTGGAGGTGGTTCACTCAGCTGTGGAGAGAGACATTAGCCAATGAAGACTTCTTCAATGTCCCTTAGCCCTCTAATCCCTGACAAGGTGTTTAACCTGCTTTTTTGACCTGAACCTCTGCCTGACCCCGGTGACCTTTGCCCCGAGGATGTGGAAGGATCAGGGCGGCTGCTGTCACAGCAGCCACAGCCTGATAAAAATCAAATCCAACCGAATGTGAGCTAATGCCCCGGCCTGATTTTTATCACACCGACACGTAATACAGTTTACCCCTGAATGGACAGATAGAATCTCACTTAACCACTTAAACCTGGATGAAAAAGTACTGTTTTTATACTAACCACATATTTCTTGCTCCATTGAGCTCATTCTGGCAGTCAGCATTGCATGTCCATGTTTTTTAGTAACTTTTGTGACTTGGTTTGTCCTATTGTCCTCTGTCCATTTTGGGATTGTAATCAAAAGTGATCGTTCTGTGCACATTTTACTCTCATCACATTGCACAGTTTGTGTTTATAGAAGTCATTTTTTCCAAAAACCTCTCGCTCACTACTTGATCCACCAAACGGTGCACTCTGGTCTGTCTCCCTGTGTCTCTCAGTGGGTGGCAGCCAGTGTGGCCAACACCTTAATCATAAGATTAGTCATTTCTTATCTGTGATTGTGTTTGCTTAGTGTCTTTCAATCAGGTAGCTGATTTTGGCTAATGGTGGCCTAATACCCTAACTAACTGAAAGTGCGTCCTGCCCCATTATGTTACAGACACAGTTATCCCAGGGACTTCCTCTCAACGACTCCTTCATTCATCAACAGTTCCTTTTTCTCACCTGAGGGATTACTTTACCAAACATGAACACACCTACAGACACTCACGCAAGTGTGACTTACCAACTGAAACATGTAATAGTATAGTATAGTGTGTATTTGTGTGTGTGTGTGTGGGTCAGGCTAGAAGTGTTGCACATTTTTGTTTCTTGAGCAAAATCTGAAAACTTTGCCTGTGAAAGACGTTTGTAATGGTGATCTGGGTCATTGAGGCGTTTTTGCAGGCTTTTTGGGGATGCTAGGGCGGAGGACTGTGTGTGATTGTGAGTGTGAGTGTGTGTGTGTGTGTGTGTGTGTGTGTGTGTGTGTGTCGGGGATCCTGCAGTGGAGCGTGTTGTGTGAAATCCCCTCTGAGAGGAACAGCAGCTCCACACCCAGCCAGCGTGGGCCAGGGATTTGCATGGGCACAGAGCCCACACCGTCACTGATCCGCTTTTAATTGGGTGTGACGATGAGAACTTTAGAGCCTCAGGATGGTGGTGGTGGTGGTGGTGGGGTGTTTGTGTGGAGAAAGAAGCCATATTTAATATCAATAAACCAGTTGAACAAGTCATTCCATCTGCTATTGAGGAGTCACAGTCAAATGTATACTAGAAAAATTAGAAAAACACATCCACGACTGTTAAGCTTTTCATGTCATGAGTTTAACTATTTAGTATTTTTGCACAAATAATTCATCAATATATGTATTTGTAAATGAATTATTTTTTCATAATTTTATTTATGATTCAATTTTTAGCTCATTTATTTAACCTATCTTGTGCACCACATTATGTATTTTCCTAAGGACAACAACATCAGTAATTCTAATAATGATAATAATAATAATGATATATTGTTTTCTTTTTTTCATTTCATTTTCCATGTTGGTGGCATTCATTTTTTTGGTGTCATCATTGTTTTCCAATCATATCATGTTGTTGTTTTTTAACGTGTTAGGCTTTTTCCTCCTCATCAGGATTCCTTGAAAACAGTGAACCTACTTGTGGGGTAAAAAAAACGACTCATCTCACTTGTTTGATAGCGTGTCAGGCCTCTCCTGCTGCATTAATTAGTAGTTCTCCATACGATCCACCAGTCCTCAAACAAACCTGCCCGACAGACATCAAATATTATTTACTTAGTGCGCAGGAGATTTTCATCCTCCTTTTTTTAATCAGGCTTGGTCGTGTGCCCCGCAGAGTTGTCTCCAGGTCTGGCGGCGCTGACGGTGGGCTGCGACTCGGGGAAGCTTGGCTCACTGTCTCGTGTCCAGCTGCTCCTCCTGGATCGACCAGAGCCGGAGACCTTCCCTAGTCCCTCCCCGATCCAGGACGGGTCCACTTCTATGATATCAACAGGTATACTGAAAGAATGACATGCTCAACCCAAAGACATTTATATAGTTAAAACATTAAGCCAGTTCATATATATTAAATCATCGATCAATCGGCTACTCACAAGATGCAATTTCCACATTCAAGTTACAAAGACTCGTCATCTCAATTGCGCAATTATGTCATAGTTGTTACACAAATAGCAATGAAAATAAAGAGCGCATAAATCCAAGATAAATGTGCTTATATTTATCAAATAATGGATTTATGGATATCTGGTGGATGACAAAAGGAATCAAATGTCAAACGTCACAAGCGACAGGGGTGGTTTTTTTATTGATGCAAGCAAAATACACACGTCTTGATGCCAGGATTTGATGTAAGCCAGTAAAAAACAATCAGACACACTTGATTGCAATAGAATGTGTCATTGCTAAGTGGTAACGGAGGCAAAAGAGGAAGTTCACACACAGGGTGGAAAAAGGTCACAGGCACACAAAAAGTCAAAACAAGCATTTGTCAGTGCCGTGCTTGGATCAACACTGAATTAATCTATGTCAAAGTACACAGCAAAAAATGCTTGAATCCTTCACTTCTGCACTTCAAAAGTTTGACAACCACAATAAAAATAGTCCTTGAATGTCAATACTACATAACTAATGGAATCCCCGAACATTCTCAAAAAACTTTTATCCACAATTTTAGGTACAGAAGAAAGAAAGAATTTCCAAAAATCGTTGACTCAAATTCTTGAGCCTTAATCCACAGTTAAACTTGTACCTGCAGCCATAGGATTTATGTGAAGAAGTAGAAAGTAGCACTAATACTGCAATAAAAAAAATAAAAATTCCAAATTGCACTTAAATGCAACACGTGAGTAAATGTACTTTATTTACAGTGTATGTGAAATTACAGCGTTACCTCCGATTGTGATGAGATTGCCTGATTAAATGATATTGTACATTTATTTGTATTTTAAGTATATTTAAGATCAGTGCAATTCAATTCAAGAAACTTTATTTGTCCCGGGGGGAATTCAAGGCAGATAGAGTAGTTGTAAGAACATAGGAATTAAAAAACAAAGCAAACACAATTCACTGTGATTGACAAATTTACACTGTGAAAACAAATTTTTCCAACAGTTTGAATGGGATCGTGATAAGCAAAAACCGTCGCTTTAATAACAGGGAGCAGACTGACAGGTGTGTCTAAGTGTGTCTGTTTCTGTGTGTGTGTGTGTGTGTGTGTGAGCACAACGCACATGACCAGACAGGGGGAACAACATGACAGTGAAGATGTGTGTCTGGGTCCACGGTTCGGCCTTGAGTAATGCTTTTATGGCCGTGGAGCGGCTTTCTTTTAATGGGCCGTGATACCGCCTCTCATCTGCTCCCAGGCATGCCGCTGCGAGCTCTTAACAGCTTTTCCTGAAAGGTGTGGCAGCTCGTTACTCCTCAGAAGGAAAGGTTTACAGGGATATCAGGATATGCCATATTAATAAAGATCAAACCGCTTAAGTGGATCATTAACCGGGAAAGTCCAAGTAAGATAGCCGGACACACTTGGAACTCAGAAGTGCTTACGTAAAAATGGATAACAGGCTGAGAAGAGTGTTTACAGCAGGGTTCATACGGTCACGGAAAACTCATGGAATATAGAGGTCATGTTTTCCAGGCTTAGAATTGTCATGGAATGTTAAATTGTATTGTTTTAAACATTCTTGTTCCAATAGGAAACGCATTGATGTGAACTGTTAAGTATTTTGATTTCCATAGGCTGTGAGTGGAGGAGAATCAAGAAAAAGGCCGAGGGTCATCTCTGGTGTGGATGTATCGCCATAGTAACATACTCTGGGGTCAGCTACGATCTCAGCGTATGCTTACACAATTTACACATATTAGCAAGTCGTTCAAGTGCTTAAACTTGGAAATTGCAAATTTGTCAGAATGCATTCTGGGAAACTTGTATAAAACGATGTCCAACACATCCAGAATATAGAAATATTTCATGGAAATAAGGAGTTAGTATAGTGGAGTCTAGGTTACGAGAATTATGATATTTTTGTGTTTTCTCCACGCGATACTCAATTAATGGGTCACTAATACGAAAATGCCGACTAAACGAATGTTAAGTGTTTTCAATAACCCTGATCTGTTTGCCTTAAATGACCAATTAATTACTGGTGTTCGAGAGGTTATCCAACCACGATGGGTGTGTCGCTCATGTAATGTACAGTTTTTTTCTGCATTATTCCAATTTGCTCCCAGTACAATATTTCAAGAAACATTTTAAAACCCCACAATGGATGTTTACGGTTAGAAGTTGACTTTAAAGTCATTAGAAAGTCATCGGTCAAAAGTCAAAACTAGCGTGAACCCTTTTATAGTGTGTGCATGTGTGTGTGTGTGTGCATGTGTGTGTGTGTGTGTGTGTTAAGCACGACTAGAAGCTCGCCTCGCCGCTCGCCGTGCCTCCAGAACAATGTTTGCACCTGGCACGCTTCTGGTAGACAGGTGCTCCTCCGGGGTTTTGTTGCTCCATTTCTGTCATTATTTACTTAGCGATTAAGGGCCATAATTGGAACTAATACACTACATGACTCATATCTATGCACACACTCCAGCACAAAAGACAAGTGCATGTAAGAGTGTGCTGTGGACTAACACTTATGTACACAGGAGCACGGACGCACGCACTGACACCACATCTGCAAACACGCACTTGCTTCCTCTCTCTTTAGGTTAATGTTGTGTGTATGTGTGTGTGTGTGTGTGTGTGTTTGTCAGGTGCTTTGAGGCCCCTCACAGCTGGCAGCATCTCTGAAAGGTGTGACTCCTCAGGGAAAGTCCAGGACAACAAACCGGTGAGTGTGGTGGCCCCAACAACTTTTCACTCTCCGCCGGTGTTCATCTATCAGATTTGCTCCCACTGAGTAAACACAGACCTCAGGAATCAGCCCCTATCAGACAATAACCCGAACCTGGCACGCGCAGCCTCCCTCGCAGACAAAGACCCCCATTTTCCAAACTTCAACTGGCATGCATTTATAACTGTCATTCCAGTAAGACGAGCCAAATTGTTGTTGATAATTGAGACACAATATAACAGAGGGCACGCGGCGTGCAGCAGGTGTGTGGTTAATCAGTTATGGGCCGCCGGGGCAGGGGGGGGCGGTGGGGCGGCAGCGTACGAGTTGAAAGAGCGTAGAGCAAGGAGGCTTTTACCCCCAGCTCATTTCTCTGTCGCAGAGGGAGGACGCGCAGCTAAACGCCGCACATGGGGGGGATTCTTTTGGAGGACGCACCGCTGCCTGGACCAGACGGGGCAGAGTGGGGCGGTAGGGTCAGGGGGTAAACGGGACTTACGCATGCTGGGCTGCTGTGGAATGGATGCAGGTGCTCCACGTGATCAACTATTAATCTCCCCTTTATGACAGGGGGAAGAGAGCCTCTGAAAAGCATGAATGAGCCTCATAAGCCCCCTGCAATTATGCTTCACCACAATGACGGGCTGGGGTCCACAGAATGATTCATACAAACATTTGCATAAAAGCCAAGTGTCCTCGCAATGGTAGCCGCAGATCTGGAGATTTGACGGTTGGGACTTGAATATGAGTCTGAGACCAATAAAAGGAGTTGGGACTTGAACTTGTCTCATTTGATACTGGAGGACCAGCAGACTTGTTAGTCACATCACAGACACTTCAGGTACAGTTTGTAGATATTTCTACGTCTTGTTTTCCACCTAAACAGTGCCTGTACTGTACTGTGCCGGTACTCAGTTCATCCCGTCTAAGAATCCACTCACTCGGGATGATCAATTTTCAACGTTCTGAAAGACAAACCTTCAAATCCACGAGAACTCGGGTGAATCGTGGCCACATTCACTATCCAAGACCCAAAGACTCGTATGCCGACTTGCAATTTGCTTATGTGTGTGTTTACATGCACTTTAAAATTTAGGTTATCCTGCAATTAAGGCATTAAATCCACTTTTTCAAATGTTGTGTATCAAACACAAATCAAAGTATGCTAACTTTGAGTTAATGACCTAGATTATTAAATCCATTTCCTTTCAGGAAGTCTCCGATGAAGACTCTGGTTCACCATCGTCATGGATCATTGACCCGAGTCCATCACACATCGTGCTCGGATCCTCGTCTTCTCTCTGTGAGTCAGATACAATATCAGCACAATGTCCCCTAAAACAGTCGACCTCAGCGTCTTTCTGTGTGAAGTTTCCATGCTCTGCCCGTGTCTGCATGGGTTTCCTCCAGGTGCTCCGGTTTCCCACACCCACAAAAATATGTACGTTAGGTTAATCACTCCTGCCGTTGCCCATGACCAAGGCAAGGTAGACGATCTGGAGTTGGTCCCTGGGCGCTGCTGTGTGTGTTGTTTACATGTGCATGTGTTGGCTGCCCACTGCTCCTCATTGAGGATGGGTAAGAATGCAGAGAGAATCTCTCTCTCTCTCTCTCTCTCTATATATATATATATGTATATACGTGTGAGTGTGTGTGTGTTGGTATGAATATAGAAATAACAACAGAAAACAATAGTTAACACAGATATGTGAAAAGAGAAGGAAAACTATGAGAAAACCATTGAGACCAATGCACCCAGAGATAATATTAGGAAAAATAAAACAGAACAGAAAAATAATAATAAATAAATAAAAGTAAGTCACAACAG
>OMNV01007942.1:0-25064 GCA_900303265.1 Brotula barbata | reverse complement strand
GCTCTGGACATGCCCAATTTGTTTCCTTTCATCCAGGACTAATGTCTGGCTCTACCCAGGGGCTAAGTGCACCATTTGAAGCCCCCTCTACGACGGTGCTGTAGCAACACGGAGTTGTTTTGTTTGTTTGGTTTTTGTTTTCTGAAATGACGTTATCAGCTCAGACGCATTAGCCCGTACGTGGGGCCCATTCAAATTAACACCAGGCAATAATGTGCCGATGATTTCAAAAACATTATTTAAATGTCAAGCCATGATGACAAAAAATCACTCGTGGTCCTATGTAAATGTCAAATTCAAATCATTCAATTACACTGGCAAATGTGGGGAAGGTAATAATGTGTCCACTGCTTGGAATACCAATCTAACTGTAACTCGAGCTCATTCTGTGTGCACAGGCATAAGATAGAACTCGGTAATTTTTTTGCTCCAAGGGATGCTTTCATAGCCATTATTATAACTCCATTCCACTAGAAATATCTGCCATCCTGGGGAGATATTAGAGTCATATTTCCACTGCTTTCACCCCAGTGTAGCCTTGTGTGTATGATAGCTTGTGAAAATAGTAAAAAAAAAAAAAATGGCATGGATTTCAAGAGATAGCCCCGTTCTTCCTTGTTGTGATTTGTGCTTGTGCTTTGGATACTGAGCCTCCCCGCTGCTCAGTCAATAAAACCAACCTAGCAGTCACACCAGAGTGGAGCGATAGGCTCATCTCATCAGCTGTCATTCACAGGCTCATATTGCTATTTGAAAATGGCCGTATAGCCTCCATCTATGCACCAACGGATTTATAAGGGATATCATCCGCTCAGTGCCGGCTCTTCGTTTCAAATTAAGGAGGATGGAAGAGAGGCATGCGGGTGGCAGCAGATTTTTTTTTTTTTTTTTTCACTGCTATATATCTTCTATAGCCATCCTTGACCCACTCTGCCAAGCTCTGAGAGAGGATGAGGCACCTTGTTGTTCAAACAAATGATGTCATTGTGACTCATGGGTTGGGTACAAGTTGTGATTGGGACTCTGCCACAGATACTCACATTTTTGCTGCCTCCCTCAGACAGCTGCCATGTGCACCACAGGGAGCCAGTGGGGCAACAAACAATTAGCCTTTTCTCAGCAAAGCTCCAGGGAGATGCCACACAACACGACCGTAAGAGTTGTTTGCTAAATTGCCAGAGTTGCCCGTGTTCACTTTTTACAGTTTGGTGTCCTGTACAATTTTCTACAAAAAAACGTATTGTTTACGTCCAGGATGAGAAGTACTGCTGAAAATTGTATGTGAAAAAAATTTACTTACTTTAAATGCATTATTTTGTATTTGTGGTCTTGAAAAAGTCCAGTTGTAATTTCTATCACGATACTCAGATTTTTAGAATACTTTCATGGTTGTAAGCTGTGTGATTTTATAGATTTTTTTTTTGGCATGTTCATTATACATACATAAAGTTTATTCAAAAAGCTAGCTACCTAGCTAAGTGTTCCTGGCACTACATGTAGCATTGCTAACAGGAGGCTAGCTAAGTCAAACAATACATGACAGAACATGTAGCATGAAGAAGGCATTAATTGGATTATTTTGTTTTATGAACAGTTTGCAAGACATTTTATGTTGTTTAGGCTTTAATGATATTAGTGGGCAACTTCAGCGAACCAGCAGCTAATGCTTAATTTATAGGCTTTAATGATATTAGTCGGCAACTTTAGCTAGCCAGCAGCTAATGCTACGGTCCAGATGACTCCAAACTCCCCTGACTTGTAAAAGTGCTACAGAAGGACTGTGGACGTTTTACTGCAAAATTTAAGGTAAATTAATTCAACACAACCTCAGTGAGAAAAAGTTTCTCTGAAGTCATGCAACAACACTTAAATCACTGATTAAATACGAAATGGTGACCAAAACCACCAAACATCTGGTTAAAAACATGAAGTGGAGCATAAATTTACTTTAGGGTTTAGATTTTACGGTCTCATCCAGAGGAATTTTCAAGACACAAAATACTGTATTTTATTTTGATACATTTACAACAGTGTTTTGTATTTTGCAGCAACATACATTTCACGTAATTCTGCCCATCCGTAGTTTATATGTATATAACTTATATAACCATTAACTTCATCTTTCCTTTTCTTTGTGTATCATGGACGACTTCTCTTTACAATTTTATTTGCCACCAGAAAATCCTGTTCTTGTCGGCATCTCTCCATAGGCCAGAATTAGAGTGCAGTGGACATTATCTGTGATATTCCTCCAAGGTGGGAGTGTGACATTCTCCATGAACGTTCCAGAAATGAATGTTTCTCCCAGGCACTCGTGCACGTCTGCTTGCGATTCACACTTTAGTGCGTTTTTCACTTTGAGAGCATCTGGTTTAATTTGATTTCTGTGCCTGGCCACCCTGCAATTCTCTGTGCTTTTAGTGTAACCGTTGCCTACTGACTGCGGCCAACAGATAGTTCCGCAAATAAAGGGGTTTAAACTTCTATTTCCTGGATTCCTTTGACAGCCCGGAAAGTAACTTGATGAGGTACATTTTCTTCTGCGGATTCATCTTATTTTGTAAAACCTGTTTTTGTTTGTTAATGTAGTTTAAATGACTCACGATTGTATTCAAATGAGATAGCCGTAGCATTTCGTAGTATGTTGGAGCTAAATATTTTGCAGCTGTTCCTGGTGAAAGGAGGAAAACACAAAGGAGTGACTCTACATACCATTACAAAAAGGTTTCTCAAAAAATTGTAAGTATTTTGCAGGCCCTGACATTGATTGTGTTGACTGAAAGCTGATACGCAACTGTTTATAATTCCAAGGATCTTTTACCTTTTACTAAGACCAAGTAAAAAATGTATTTCAAATGAACATTGGTGGCTTTTTTTCATTTTCGAAAGATGTTTTTTCCACTCGCAGTCATAATTGATCATTTTAAGGTCTCTCTGCATGCTTCCTGTATGCCGCTCATTGATGTCCCCTCCCCCGTATGTCTCCAACAGCTCTCCCTCTGGCTCCCTTGGGCCTTTCTAATGCTATTTCATCTGTTCTGTGAAAGCACAGGAGAGATCACATCCGTTGTTTCTCCTTGTAGAATCTAAAAGTGTTCCATCTTTCGTTCAACAAGCAGCCACTTTTCTCTTCTATCTTTTTTCGTCTGATCGTTTGTTCAAGATTCAGGCATGACGTGTCATGACCCAATTTCCTGATAACTGCTAATTTCTACATGGCAACACAAAACTTCATCTGGCAGTGAAGGCAGTGAAGATGATTGTTGTGTTTCACAAGAAAACCGATACACTTTAGACACATTCTTGCCGGAAAAAGGAGCCACAATTTTTGATTGTTGTCGTCTTGTGGTAGAAAAGTGGGCATCACATAAAAGGCCAAAGCTCAAACCCCCTTTTATCCCACACACACACACACACACGCGGCTGACAGTGTTGTTTATTAGCTTCAGCTATGGCGTTCACCTGTTTTTCATGTCCTTTGTACATTCTGTAAAAATGGGCAGCATCCCACAGCTCCAGTCCAGTCTCCCTGCATGCACCTGCAGAATCTTAAACATGACTGCCGCGGCTGCCTCCGAATTGCTGGACTGTCTCCTGGGGAACGGGGAAATTGAGCTCTGGCTGTTCCTAATAGGTGGTAAAGTGTTAAGTTCCAGAGAAATGGACTGCGAATTTAACCTGGAATGGAAATTGATCCCATTACCTTGTGCTTGGGCTGCTCTCCTCTTGTAGGAAAGGAAAAAGAGGGGGGGAGGAAGGGGGAGAGAGAGAGAGAGAGAGAGAGGGCGAGAAAATGTAGAAAGTGGACAGGAAAAAGCATGGAGACTCGGAATGTATGTGATTAGAGGTGATGGGATGGCAGTGGGGGTTGTGTGCTGCCTGGATGGACAGGGTAGGCAACTCTGTATCAGTGTGATGCTAATAGCAGACCACCACAGTGTGAGATGGAAAAGGTAGAAAAGCAGCAGTAGAATTACATGTTCTGGAGGGATGATACATGCTGAGGGTTTCCACCAGCGGGCTTCCCATGTCACAGCCTGTGCAGCTACTGTGAGGTGAAGTTACAAATGGTGGCATGCCGAGTTTATTGTCATATTTTAAAATACTGTCAGGATATTAGCTCCAAACAGAGGGAACCATTCAGTATTTTGCGATGAAAGGATGTATTCAAAAGGTTCTCAAGTGTTATGAAAAGTCGGATAATAGATTTTATGTGTCCGTGCCTTCTCTGTGCCCCGGCATAGAGCTTAGTAATTTACTTGATTCTATTGCTACCATTTCATGTGGCCTAATTGATCGTCTTCATTTGTGCTCATGCTCTCGTCTCTCTTTTCATTCCGCCAGAGCCCATGCACGGTCCACGGAGGCTGGAAGTGGTGGACATCCAGTCCAAACAGGTGACGGTACGCTGGGAGCCTCTGGGCTACAATGTGACCCGCTGCCATAACTACAACCTGACGGTTCAGTACCGCTCCAGGGTGGCGGGCAAGGAGGAGACCCGCGAGGAGGTGTGTTATGACACCCAGAGCCGCGATCCCCAGCACACCATCCACAACTTGACGCCCTTCACCAACCTCAGTGTCAAGCTGGTCCTGCGCAACCCCGAGGGAGTCAAGGAGAGCAAAGAGCTGGAGGTTCAAACTGACGAAGACGGTAAGCGTAATGAGGGTACAGCGTGTCTGTGTGCACCCAAAGACGTACAGATGGAGGTGAGCCGGCATCTCTAAGTTGCACAACGAATGATGGGATAGGCGAACCGGCACAGGATGAGCAGGAATAAAAGGAGTGATCACAGATATCTTCAGAATTGTGAAGAGCAAATAATTCAGGAAGAAAATGCATCTAACCAGACCAACACACAGACCACCTCATCTATAAATAAATAAATAAATAAACGAATGAATGAATAAATGAGAGCAAGTCAGATTAGTGTGGAAAGAGACTCGGAACAACTATCAAACATGCAATTAAAATAAAAATAATGAACATTGGAAAAAATGCAAAATGTAATGGCGAAAGGAAGGGTATTAACAGACTCACATTTTTAATAAATGGTTTACACGAGCGTTAGGAGACTCCAAGTTTAATTTAAGGCATACTTAAAATGGGCAAGAATCTCACTTTTTCATTTCATGGGTGATTGCCAAATGAGCCACTTAAATCATTCTACATTTATTTATAGTAGAGACTATATAATCGCTCAACGCGCTGGAGTGGCTGCTAAGGTTTATAGAGCATATTGAGCACAGGATCCACTGAAGATAAGATGTCACACGATCTATTTAAAAAGTATCTTTATTATTAAAGTTGTGACATTTGGCTCCTTGGGATTGCTGGCGTTAATTTGTCACTGGTGGCATCCGAGGTGGAGGCTGGAATTTTCCTAATGTTTATCAGGACGGCAGAGCAATCAGACAGCAAGCCTCTGTTTCCGACGGGTTGTTTCACCTCCTTCGATGATGAAAGCTCTCCCCCGTGGCCTGAGCAGACACAGGAAATGAACTCTACAGAAGTCTGGAGGATCCCAGGCCGTCAGATAACAACACAGGTTCAGCTGACGAAAAAGGAAGTGTTGTCATGTCTCGCTCAGATGTTTCTGGTTGGAAACTTGAAAGGGTATGGGTGTACGTGCACGTGAAACTGTGTGTTAAGGGTCCCATGGGTGTAAGTGCACAGACAGGGTGTCGCCATAGTTGCATTCTGGGAGCTGGAAGACGTCTGATACCATTCTGGTTCACTTAGAGAATGAAAGAGATACACATGGGGGGGCGAGTAAAGGATCAGATCTGTTTGGCAGTATCTTATTACAGTAAACATTACAGAAAGATTGAGATTCACACTTTTTCCCATGGGGCTCTTACTGCAACTGAGCCACTTTGAGAAAGCTTTTTATCTGTGAGTAAAGTGTGCTGTTTTGCTCCAAGACCTGCATGTTTTGTGCGGAACGACAATGGCTTCAAGTAATCTAACAATTTGTTATTATGATGGGTATGAATTCTGCTCATGGCAGTTTGTTAACAACCTTGAAAAGCATTTCTGCATTAGTTATTTATTTATTTATTTATTTATTGCACATCAGCCTGAGGTGCGCTGGGCAAAAACAACAAAGAAGGCTAAAGCTGTTGTACGACCGCAAGATGGGAAATTTGTCAATAAATGCATTTCTGGACTTTATTGTTGGTTATTACTGTTTGAAAATGACCCTCATCGTATGCGGTCGTTTCCCACAGTGCCAGGGGCCGTTCCTCTGGAGTCCATACAGGGCAGCGCCTATGAGGAGAAGATCATCCTGAAGTGGAGAGAGCCAGCGCAAACCTACGGAATCATCACTCAATACGAGGTAGCGAACACAACCACCACAATATTATGGGTTGTTTTCTTAACAACATTAATTGGAACAATTTGTTTCAGCGTTCACCCCTGAAGATCTAGAGTCAGATATGGATTTTTTTTTTCTTTATAAAGCCAAACCATATCAACAATTTAACAATTTTGTCCCTGATTGGAAAAAAATAATCAACCTACCGGTGTGAAGTTCCCTCAGAGATCCACACCTTTAGGCCAAAACACAAATCTACCTGAAATATTTCGCTCTGTTCTTTATCATTCACATCAGGATGTGCGTATTTTTCAGGGATTTTGGAGTCCTGCTCCACTGCTTCTCTTAGAGGTTATCACAGGAATCCTTTCCCCCCCAAAAAAACACTGTGATGGGCAGCAGTGTACAGAGATATTGATTTTTGATTATGTGGATCACTTTGTTTTCTTGTGCTCGTCCCTGGGAACGATGCATATCTGCACGGTTGTGAACAATCCTCACACCAGACGGATCTATAGCTTACCCCAGTAAGTCACGCTTATTTCAAGGAATTCTGTTTACAAAGGAGCTTGAGTTAAGTTACAATAGTAACTTAAAAAAAAGAAGAAGAAAACCTTCCATAATAGCCATCCTTCCAGAAAAGCTTTGTCCCAGTCAGCCTTTATCTCCGGCTTAACTGCAGTCTGACCAGACTGAAAGATGTTCTGTCCCAGCAGTCCTTCAGCTCTACTGCACCCATAGGTGAGATAAGACGGAAGATGTTGTCTACCTAAACTTTCACTTTTTCCATCAACAAATCGTTTTCTTCTTCTACTCAGAATATGTGCTGCGAAATCCACATGCATGAAAATACTGTATATCATACCAGCATATTTGAGTATTTCTATTAAAATACATATTATTGGCATTACTTTATTTAATTTTAGAAAATCTATCTTTCACAAAAATATCAGAATAGAGTATTTCACTAAAACTAGGTCACTCAATAGAAGGTTTAACTCTGCCAAGGCCGGACAGACTTAAATAAAATCGATGTTGTCATGTTGTTTTCTCTGCCAAACAGAGCTGCTAGTGTTCCGAGGAGATAATACATCTCAATTTGAGTCTTGCTTCATGAGATTTTTTTTAAATTTCTCTTTGGCTTTTTCCCATTTCTCTTCAACAATATGTCTTCCATTGTATGTTGAATGCCCGCTGTCCTATGGCCATGAATACAGCAGCTCTCCCTTTCAGTCAACACAGATTTATCTAATGTGTTTATGACATCTCAGACCTTGAGTGTTAATGATTACATATTACCTTTTACACCAAACCCAAACCATACACACATCTCTTCGTGGAAAAGTTCGTTAGTGAGGACATTCACATGCTCACTCCTGTCCATCCTTCAATACTGTGACCTCTAAAGAAAATACTGTCTCCCAAAGACATTTTAAACTCCTATCACGATTCGCAGCAAGCAAATGTTGACATAAAGATCCCCGCCGCCTTTGTCAGCCTTGTCTGTGTGCTGCATTGAGTCCTGAATAATAGAAACAGTTCCGTATATGTACACATTGATCTTAACCAGCTTAAGGTGGAAGTAATCCCGCCGCCTTCCCCACAGATTGATTCCCGTCCGCCGATTCTCCCTCTTGTCGCCGTTTGCTCACTCTTGGTATTTTGAAAGGGTTAGGAATCATTGACACGGCGCCTATGACGATAGCAGATTGAATAGTAAAAGCGTTGCCATCTCGATGACTGTGTAGGTTGCTGTATCCACTTCAGTGCCATCAGGTGAGAGCGAGGTGAATGAAATATGAAATGCATATCCTCTCCCAGACATTTCAATCATAGCAGGAAAGACCTCTCCTCTGCCTGAAGTCAAGATCATGATAAGCCCGGATTTATTTGAGTGTTTGTAGTGCCGTGTTCTGTCTGTTGCGTGCACATTACCAGGTGCTGGCAGGGAGCTGGAAAACAATATCCATAAAAACTCTTGGATTAATTACTTAATCACCGCCAAAGCAACGCGTTTCAGCTGTTTGTCTTTAAAATTCCTCGATACACATAAAACCATTCATAGCAAGCGGTGTTGTTGTTTTTTTTTTTGTTTGTTTTCTTAATGCTGCTTTGTCAGTTTCACACACTTTATGCTGAGCAAAACCGGTTTCGTTTTTATGAAATATCCACCGCAGGCAATTATATTTGTACAGTTTGCTGCAGCATTTACAGCTCCCTCTCGTCTCTCTGCTGAAAGTCTTAACTCTATGGAAATGTTTGTTGTTAAACAAAGCAATAACACTCTCGATATTTATCATTTAATATAAAGCCTCGCAGATCTTCCAGCTTCCCTGAGACTTACAGGTTTTATTTTAGGGTTATGTATGATAATAACATTCACGTCAGCCCATCCTCATGTGGGTGACACGGGGAAAAGCTCAGCACCCAGCAGCTCGCCCCAGGTGCCTCCTCTCACACGGCTGCACCCCGACACTCCGGTTTAAGAGAGTAACCCACAATGGA
The DNA here is from genome assembly GCA_900303265.1 of Brotula barbata. Classification (NCBI taxonomy): domain Eukaryota; kingdom Metazoa; phylum Chordata; class Actinopteri; order Ophidiiformes; family Ophidiidae; genus Brotula; species Brotula barbata. The sequence continues at coordinate 16,240 of OMNV01007942.1, read as the reverse complement.
TTCCCCAGAAGTAGCTTCCTTTAAGTCAGGACCATGCTTTGATTTGACAATATCAAAGGACTCAAAGTGAAATACATCTGACAAGGCTTGATATCAAAAGAGATTTCAGCTCCATTCTTTTCTGCCTGAGCTCTGTAACTGTGTGTTATAATTGGCAATTCTTCACTCAGACATGGAGTTGTATTTTTATTTTTTTTTTATTTTTTCACAAAGGCATATGTTTTCTTTTTCATCCTCATCAGCCATACTCACGGACAATGATGATGAGTTTGGACAGCCAAATGTATTTTTTAGTGATGCCACGGTCAAATGTAAGGTGGATTATTTAAGGTGGATTATTTTCTTTTGCAGACACAATAAAGCCCACAGCAGTTCCAAATAACTGGATTTTTTTTTTGTTATGATAATTTACAGTAGATCAGCCCAAACATGCACACTGTTGGCCAAATATGTGTGTAGGTGGGATTATTATTATTATGCCTGATGATTATTATTGTGTTTGGTTAACATGATGTACATTATATTCTGTGCCAATAACGAGTTGCAGAGTAATATCTCATTTTAAATACGTTTATTTATGCTTCCCTCATTGTTGCCCGAGTGGATTCGTTATTCATATTTTATGCATGCATCTTATTTGCGCTGCTTTATTATAGCATAAGCCCCATATAGAAAACTGTAAACCTGTGCGAGCTAACGTGCTTAATATTTCAGGTGGAATCGTGAATGAATTTGCACAATTAAAGTCTTTATTATTTTCCCGACAGTTCCATTAAAAGTATAAAACTTGTCTATGAGCCCAGTGTTGACAAGTCATTTTAAATTGCCCTTCCTGAAATGTTATGATATAGGATTTGGCATCACAGGCTCATTTCACACACAAAGACCAAATGAGAAGGCCTCGAACCATTTCAAAACTTGATGGACACAAATTATGCGGCGCTCCAAACTCCCTTTGTGTCCCTTAATTGGAATTATAATAGAGGTTTTCCTTTACGAGGAGCGGCATTTTCTTAAAGTGGGTCTTTATAGATATTCAAAATGGATATTAGCAAAAACACTCACCTTAATGCTTCCCTCCAGAGCTCCGGTGTTTATTAATGTAGACGGAATGCATTAAGAGTTTTACCTCTCCTTTTGAAGCAACAAGCTTACGTTGTGATTCACGGGGATGTGCGCACGGCTACTTCCTCCGTGTGCTCTAACCCCTGTAATGAAATGGCACCTCTCCAGTGCCCGATTTCCTCCTCTACTTCACTGATTTTAGTAATACCAAAACAAAGCCGTAGTCTCTGACTCTGTATTCTGGAACTCTTACACGAAACGGTACAACATGAGGGTTTTTCTTTTCAAAATCGCTCAGAGGGACTTTGGTTTGGTAGAAAAACTGCATCAGGAGTACAGTAGAGTACTTTTAATGTACTGTTTATCAGATTTTTTACTCCAAAGTTTTTATTGTGTGAAAACAAATCCCTTCTCAGCAAGAAGAGTCGAGTGCAAAGTGCAAAATGCCGCTATCAGAATATGAATTTCCTCTCATTCTAGATCTCCTACAAGGCGGTGAGCTCCTTCGACCCCGAGCTGGACCTCTCTAACCAGAGCGGGAAAGTAGTGAAGCTGGGTAACGACACCACCCACACGTTCACAGGCCTGTACCCAGGCTCCACGTACTCCTTCACCCTGCGAGCCAGCACAGCCAAAGGCTACGGCCCTCCTATCATCACCCAGTTCACCACCAAGATTTCAGGTCAGACTGGTCAACGGGGTGGTCGGTCTGTGTGTGGATGACATCAAATACCACATATAACAGCTTCAGATTTGTATGTGCTAATGTGAGAATGATTTTCACTGTTTAACATTCAGGCAGTGGTATATCACTGCTGCTGTTTGCCGGGGATGTGAGCGCTTTTAGTTTCTGTAAACAACAGCACGTCCTGGGTGATGACATCTAGGGTTTATTCTAGGATTAAAAGAGATCTAGATGGCATTTTTATTCTCATATATTGTTCGCATAATATTCTGCATGGCTTATTATGCCGCTGTAAAGGCTATGAAAATAACTTCAACATAAAGGCTGTAAAGTCTCAAGAATTTCTTGGCTTGTTTTTGTTGAATAGCTGAAGAAAAAGAAACGATGGCGTGAGTCCGACTAAAATAATTTTCCGACTTTCTCCCGTGAAGCTCCCTCCATGCCAGCGTATGACCAGGAGACGTCTCTAAACCAGACTGACAGCACGGTCACGGTGCTGCTGAAGCCTGCCCAGAGCAGGGGTGCACCTGTGAGGTAGGCTTTCAGATGACACACACAGACACACAAAGACCCACACACCACCTTCAGTACCAGGCGGTTATTATCGCTCTAACAATAATATAATCAGGTAAATCAGCATCTCAATGTACAAACACTGCATCGTTTTCTGAACTTGTGGATTTCGATCCGCTGAAAAACATTTGTTGTGCGTTTTCGCAACGGTTCTTTGAAGATAAGAACAAAGCCTGGTGCAGCCCGGACCAGATTCCGGATCTCTGTATGTAACATTCGGCTCACCATGAGCCACCACAGGCTCCTTGAAAATGAGTGAATTTTATCCGCTTGATGGTGCGTTTATTACTCATTACAGGCAAGTTGAACAACAGTTCAGTTTAAACGGCAAATTTTCAGGAGAAAGTTAACAGACGAACACAAAGATGTTTAACCCCGGGGTCCCACGGGACTCTGGGAATGAAAGAATTCTGCTTGCTTGATCTTTTGTTAGACTTTATTTGATGAGCTACCACTGTTTAGTTTATGCGCTTTTACTGTATTATTACAGTAATGGACCTGATTGACCCAGTAGGAGGCATTTATAGAGACATATTTCACAAAGCACTCGCATTTATGGATTCCCAACAGGTGCTTTTATGAAGATACATACGGTAGATTTAAGCCTTTGTGCTGTATGTTAATTGTTTCGTTCAGGGAGGAAATTTTTGATAGATGCTTGAATGTCTGCTTGGACCATATTAACATTAAATGTAGCTACAATATTATAAGGAAGGTAAAAAAAGATTGAAATATTTAAAAGCTTGCATGCTGTGTTGCTGTATGTGTTGAGTGATAACCGATGTGCCGAATGAACTGTTATATTTTCAGATTTCACAATGCAAGCAGAATCCAGATAATAAAACCGTTTCTAATGCGCGGTGTAAATTCGAGGCCTGACACTGGATGCTATTATCCAGATAACATTATTGGATACAGAGATCACATTTTCATGCAGTGGGGCCGACTTCAAGTGTATCGGAGGAGACACCAGGCTTGGTACATCTTCCCGGTCTAATAGTTAACAGTAACAAGGGCAGCGGTAACACGGCGAATTGACAATTCCACAATGGATGAAAGGGGACAAGCTGCAAAAGTGTACGTGAGCGCGGTTCCTTATTTTATTACCCGACGTGCCTCTCCGCCGCAGAGCCGCCGCGAGTGGGTTAACTCGTTCCTACGAGGAGTGATAAATGCGGGTGCTCGCTGTAAAACTCAATTTTACACTATCAACTCATCTGAGTCCTTTAAAGATTACAGCCTGGAGATCTTTAGTCAAGCTTGTCAGCTCACGTTTGCCATATGTGCAGCTGCCCAGATTAATGCCCCTGTGCCAAGCGGACAGGCCTGAGCAGAAAAGACAGAGTGATCTGTTTTTAATCTCCTCCCAGGTACAATTCAAAAAGCCTTACTCAGTCTGCCATTCTTGCAGCGGGCTAATTACAAACGGCTAATTATAATTAACCGAGCTCCATGAATCAGGATTTCCATTCATTAGCATACTGGACTCCTCTTTTGTTTACCGTTCGAAGGCACGCTCGCCCCGAGGTCAGGTTTGCCTTAGGAGATATAAACTTCATTTTGAGCTCCTCTTTAGTCTGTTTGACTGAGCCCAGACGGTTTACAAGGCTTTACAACACCGTCGCAAATATGACAATCGTCATCTTATCACCTTTACACAGGGATAAAACGCCATTATTCAGTGTTGGAGCTTGTTAATCATCATGTTTTGATGTGGAAATTTAGTTTGAAGAGGCGAATATTGTTTGTGTGGTGAGTCCCTTAAGAAAGTCCATTAAAACAATTCATCACCAGCAATCTGTGGAATTCACTACATGGCACAACTACTCCACAAAACTAATTTAGTCCTCCTTTGATCACAGCAGAGCCTCTCCTCATTCAAACTTTAGGGGTTTTTAGATATAACCTTTTTTTAACCAGCTCCACACTTCTCTTAAATCCCAAAAGACATGAAGGCCGGTACGCTGCCTTCACGCGCGTGCCCACGACGCCTTGAAAATAGAAAGTGCAAGAAAAGATGTATTTGAAGGGGGAGAAAACAGGAAAGATTACGGTGCGGGCTCAAGACCAGATACTGGCAGGCTTTTGAAGGTGTTTTCCACCTCTCTCTCTCTCTCAAGTGACACAGGAAGCCTTTGAACATTTGAGGTGACTCTAAAGTAGCTTCCATTGAGGAAAGTCCAGTCAATCAGTCTGTCGCCGTCTGCCGTCTGGCTAGTAATGATAAATGTGTCCATCTCAGTTTCCAGGATAAACCATCATTTTGGGTGAGAGCGTTGAAATGTATGAGTTGGTGACACTTTGATTTAACCCCTTAAACACTGGCGTGTCCGTTGGTAATAACGTGCACCGTCAATCAAACAACACAGGGACACACAGAAGAAATATGACAAACTTCATCATTTCAGGAGTTATGAAGTCCCACATTTCTAAAAATCCAAGGTTAGAGCATCATTGTACCCAAAAATCAGATATTTTTGGATTTTTTTGGGTACCCAAAAATATCTCTAATATGCTCTATACCTTGGATTTTTAGAAATGTGGGTATTTGGTATTTGGATACCAAAAGTACAATATCAGGATGCACTGGAATCTTTAGAAAGCATGTACTAGAATTTAAAATAAACCTCCAGTGTTTATGAAGATGGAGATCGTAGGTTACATCAGAGTTTAAACCACTTATCAAGAGATATTTTCTATAAAACAGCACTTGAGTCATCATTAATGTTTCTTAATGAAAAGACAACATGTCGCATGCATAGTTTTCCTTTTTGCCGCACCGCAAAAGTCACCATCGCTTTTACCGAGAGGTGAGCAGTTCATTTTGAAAATGAATCCTTTATGTAATCTCTTTAAAGTCCCAATGAAAAAGGAATTGGAGACGGGTGAGCGCTCATCTACAGACCTGCAGAGACGGGTAGCACAGCAGCATGAAGCCTGATTTGATAACGCAATCTTGCACTCTGGTTGAGTTTGGGGGCGTAATACAGCTCCAGACATGTGAGTTTGAAATGATGGCAGATGTTTTGTTGTAATACAGGAAGGGGAGCAAACAGGAAGATGACACGATAGTGCCGGTTCGTGAGAAAAAAACATTGCGTCAGAGAGCACAAACGTCAATTTCACATGCGGATGCTGCAATGTGGTCGTATTTTCGATGTATCTCACCAGGCCTCGTCATTTCTAAGAGACGGAGTCAATTTTTCATATTTATGTAATTGCTAATCGCTATAACATTTCCAAGTTGGATTTGGTTTCTAATCTCTGGAGAGGACACGCGTAGCTGAGAACAATTTTTACCAGAGGGGACAGTGTTCCTTTAAGAGGATTAGTGAACTGTCTATCAGTCATGTCGTGTTATACTAATGTTCGCAATGGCCCCTCATCGCGGCCAGAATCCGCCTCCTCACTCCATAACATCAAAATAAATGTTTATGTGCCTCTCAGGAAATAACTGATTTGAGACGCTTTCCTTATCATTCACACCACTGAATCAGCCGCTTTCTCTTTCTTGCCATAACCTTTGCCTTGAGCAAACTCACACACGCACGCACATAAACAGAGGAAGCTATGAAATACACTCATTTGCAACCTTGTAGGTAGTATATTGACGAGAGTGATTCCCAATGTACTTTGTACCCTGTAGCGTCAGATTAGCTCTGCTCAGCCATGGGTTGAAATCAGTGATTTTCTACTCTCCGAAAACAAGCAGTAACTTTCTTTGATCACGACACAGCAAACACTAATAGCTGTGCCTGAACGTGACACAACTCATTGCGTTTTACGATTTAATGGCAAATGTAATCTATGGCACCTTCTAATTTGTTTGCTTTATGGCTTTGTGGACACCAGCAGGGTAAGAGAGCGAGCGAGAGAGAGAGAGACAGAGAGAGAGGAGCACAAGGGGAGGATGCTGGGTCAGGAGAAGTGTGTTACTTACAACCACCCTTAAATCAGACATATAGGCATATAGAGCCAAACGATTAGCATTAGAGAGCCAGAGAAGAGACACCGTGATTGAGATGCTCCCCGTACCCCTTCGGAGTTCCTCCCCTATCAGCCCACATGAAAAATAAATCTGAGTTTCAGGTCACAATCCAGTCGATTCCAAGTCAATCCTCCATAATTGGTTGGCGTCACATGGCGGCAGACCTAAAATCTATCGGGCACCGAGGCTGGAGGAGGCCTAATTGGTGTCAGCTCAGGTTGCAGCGCTACTGCAGGAATACAGGTCGGCCCCGCTGGCCCCTCTGGCATCCACTTTTAACAGCTTATTTCATTCTTCTGCTCTAGCTCATCTCCTCACTCCCCCTTGTCTTTCCATCTTCTATCTCCAGGAATTCAGCAGTTCTGGGATTAATTGCAATTATGGATATTTCACAAAGGCGTATAGTGGAAGCTAGTGGGGTTATTCTCCTCAGGTCTCCTTGAAATCCACTGCTGTGTGTTTGTGGAGGTTTGGTAGGCCTTTACTCCACCCCACTGACTCACAAAGGCAGCAGAAAAAGGTCAAGATTCTTTCAGGCAAGAAAAACGCATTCAAACATGAGCAGTAATGTTAACATTTTAAACATTTTTAGTCTGGCTAACGTTGACATTGTTGTCTTTTGGAATAGTCATACTTCTGAATCGATTTTGATGTTAGAAATTAGTCAAACAGTCATTGCATCGCTGTGATAAAAGGTTATAACAATAATGATGTAGTTATGTAACCTTTTGTTGTCCTTAAACCTCAGCAGAAAAGGTGCGAGTGTTCATTAATGATTTTGCTGTGGTATCATTCTTCAAATGCTGGATCTGGACCAGAGTCTGCCCATTCTGTATTCTATGCATATATATTCTATAACAATGCACCGCTTTGTACTGCACTGTGTGTGGTTGTGTTGGTCTGTAGGTTGAGTCCACTCTGCTGCACCTCAAAGCACCGCATTACCACAGAAACATTCCGCAAAAAAAACAAACCAAACCAACCCCACCATAAACTCCAGCACGTCGCTAATGGAACGTGTTGATGTGATCATCATCAACGTGAGTGAAAGTTTTCCTGTGGTATCAGATCACATGAAATAATCAACTAAGACGGATTTGTGCGGCTGCCATCAAGTCTGTTGTTTGCTGTTTTTTGTCGCTCATTTGTGCCAAGCTCGTGACTAAATGACTCCGGTCTGTCAAAATGACTCATAATGTAAATTGTGAGCTCAGCATGAGGTGACAAGGTGTCAGCTGCTCAAAGGCACGTTAACATGACAGCAGTAATTAAAGACAAAAAAAAAAAGATGCAAATTCCAACTAGTGTTGTATTTTAGATGTTTGTATGAGCACTTTAGGTGAAAACAGTATTTGTCCAACATCGTGGAAATGCACCTTTTTAATATTTCATAGGCACACAGAAACTTACTGCGGGAATATATTTTAAGTGCAGCATAAAGTGTGTTTGATTGCCCCTGCCTATTACAAAGACGAACAAAACATTTTTGTTAAAGTGCAAATTTATTGTCAGTTACGGTTTGGTTACTTGCTGCAGTGAATATTGTGTGGAAATGAAGCAGTACTTCAGATTTCCACATTACAAGAGTTGCTACCCTCGGAGCCACATAGCCTTTGGCACTTGGTATTTTGCCCGAGGAAAGGAAGCCAGTCCTATTCATACTGTGTCATCATTAAGTCATGGCACAGCCGCAGCATCGTATCATAAGGAGGCACCCAGGGGGAGGGTGGTGGGAGAGGGGGGAGGGGGACCAGCTTTTGTTTGTTATTTCACTATCTGCAGATTGATTTGGAATATCAACTACCAATATGGACAAGCTATAAATGAGCATGCATCACTGCAGCTAAACAAACAGTAGGTGACTGGAAGTGTTGTTCTCGGGCTGCAGTCATAGTTGTCATAGTTTATTATGGCCATTAGTCACAGTTGCCACAAGTTATTTCGAAGTTGAAATAAAAATATAGACATTGTCAGTTTCCTCGGGTTAGATCGGTGATGATTAATTACTTCTTTATCCATCAAGCCCGATGGGTGACTGCGATTGATGGCAGGTATTTTAAAGACGTAATCCTGAATCATCATGCAGGTCACATCAAATCGGTTTTAGCTTCGGTCCCCTTGCAGCCTCATCTCCGGTGTTGTGCTGCTACTTAAGTGGCTCCCGCATAACATCTCCACCTGCCCTTTGACCGCTCGTCTCAATAGGGGACGGTAATTAAAGGCTGATTTCTCCTGCAGACTCTCAGCTGGATTAAATATTTCATCACCTCCCAACCCAACGCTAAATAGGAGAGCTCTGAGGAATTGGGACACGCCCACCAAGAGCTAAGGGGGGATTTTTTAATGACCTTATGATAAACTGTAGGGTTAAAGAGCACATGCTGTACACACAAGGGGACACTTCATCATCCAGTAGCAGCCATGAGCAATAATTGATCATCTCTAGGGCTGTGTGTACTGCGACAACAGCTTCAGAGTCAACTACTCTCTCTCTACTCTGAGATGTTTTTGACAAACTCATCCCTCATGTTTACTCATTTATTATTTTTTATCTCAGCTTTAACAAATTGTTGTTCTTGTATACTATATCACTTCCACCTAGTTTAAAATTCATCCATTTTCTTTAATTATCGTATTTGTCATATTTTTTTGTTTTATTTTATTTTATTTTATCTATTTATTTTTTACCTGACTTTTCTCTGTGCATGCATGGTGTCAGTGGACTGATCCTTTTTTTTGTCAAATGTCTCTGAAAAGCACTTTGTGTTTGATTTTAAGTAGAAAAATTGCAACACAAATAATAATTGGCAGCTTGGTTGCTTTGTTATTGATATTGTCATTATTAGTCATTCATGCATTCTTTCATTCATTCATTGAGAACAGTAACTTTGTTATTCAGTCCGTGTTTATTTACTTGTTTGCAGGACTGAGCTGAGCATTAGTCCCACTGGTCATTGCTGGTTATAGAGGTGGTAAACAGACTCTTTGTCAGTCCGTGACTCAATAGACCTAACAGTTGGACGCGAGGTGCATACTAACATGAGCGTCTATGAGACGGTCTCCCGCTCAAGCTAAGTGGTCGGTCCAGAGACAATGTCATCTCTGTGAGACACACAGACAGGGCTGCGGTTTTGATTCAGCTAAACACTCAGATGGACTCAGATGGAGAGGAAATGGAAAGAGCCGTTAACCTTTTCAGTTGTTGAATAATGAAAAAGCAAATAACCTCGGGCTCTTTCCTGTGTCATTTCTCATTTCTTGCATACTATTTCTGAGTCGTTCATATTCAGTTCTATTAAAAGGCACGTTATAATAGAAATCATATTGGTTCATTTGAGAAACGTACATTTTTGCTAATGGCTGACTGCTGTTTTTTAAATGTATTTCATATGTTCCATTAACATTTACATTTTCAGCCTTATATAATATATTCTCTCTCTCATTAACAATAGAACATTTGATGCTTTCCTTTTGTGAACTAACTTTTGATTGATTAAGGGAAACGTTTCAGGAACTTTAACCTTGTGTTTGTTTTAAGTTCATCAGATAGTAAAGGCCACTTTTCTCCATATTTCTCATCACCATCAATATAGATAAAAATTAGTTGTATTTATCCAACAATTTTTATATGCTGAGTGTAAAAAGAACAGTAAACGCTAACATGCAAAATATCCAATTTCCATCAGTGCTACAGGTGGTCGGCCTGCATGTCTGTTAAGTGTGTTTGTCTCCTCTCCTCCTCCTCTACCTCCTCCTCTGCAGTGCGTACCAGGTGGTGGTGGAGGAAGAACGTCCACGCAGAGCACGAGGCACAGCAGAGATCTTACGCTGTTACCCAGTTCCCATCCACTTCCAGAACGCCACGCTCTTGAACTCCCAGTACTACTTCACTGCTCAGTTCCCCGCCGCCGGCATCCACTCGCCACAGCCCTTCACTGTGGGTGACAACAAGACCTACAATGGCTACTGGAATGCTCCTCTGCTGCCCCAAAAGAGCTACAGCATCTACTACCAGGCTGTCAGCACAGCCAATGGGGTGGGAAATTTTATTTACTGCATCTTAGTGAAGCTCACCGATTATTTGAATCGGTGTATCTTCCTTGTATGATCAAAAAGTAATGAAAAGAGTAAGCGAGTGTCTGCAGTTAGCTCAAAAATGAGCATATTTGCATATATGAAGTACAATGCAGACACTCAATTGTGAATTTAATTTAATGACCTTAAGTCACCTAGAGCAGAAAAGGAAATATTCAGTTAAGAAGTGAAAGTGGGTTGAGAAAGTCGACTTTTCCTGCCTTCAGATTTTTAAAGAACACACCATAACACTGCCTTGTCAAAGCATGTCTTTCCTTTTAAATTGTGTATGTATCCACTTTAAAGTGAACATCAAACAGCTTTAAAAGTTATGTCGGGCTTAAGAATGAAAGGCTGACAAATTGACTGACTGCTGTAGATGATGGCAGGCAAAGGCACAGAATTCCAGGAGTTCTGCACCGAGCACACAATCTACACGGTAACTTTGCACACCGGCTCGTGCACGCGGCCGCACACGTGCACGTTTCCTCTGATAGACGTGGCGGTACTCCGGTGGGGCGCACCAGCAGGACTGTCTGCACTTTAAATAGGCTACTGCAAGGCCAGAGCCAGAATGCAGAGCTCTGTGCTGTGACACGCTCTCTCCCTGCATTATCGAAGCCCTGTTCGCCTGCCATTTCCAATGGAGCCTTAAGCCAAATGCCAGACAGGGCTTTGATCAACTGCATTTAAGAGAGGAGGCTGTCCCTGCGGCGGCTAAGTGTGGGAGGCAGGCAACAACAACGAGGTTACCGATCGTTCAGGTCACAGCCTCTGTCATCAAGTGGCGCTTGGCGGGGCCCTCCCTCCACCGGGCCGCGGCAGACAGTTCAATGGCAACTTCAAGAGCCCCTCCGATTGTGGCCCTGAATGAAAATCGCCATAAGCGGCCTCCTTGAGCAACAACGGCACGTCTTAAAGGAGGCAGGACACAGGACACGTGAGCCGGGACTGAATACAATTAGAGAGTTTGCTCTTGAGAGACAAGCACGTTGGTCTGAAACTTTCCAGGGTGAGCCGATGAATGGTATTAAACGGCTGATGGTGCCTTTTCCTTGAACAAACTCAATGAAAGAACATTGAGTCCTTTGTTAAGACGGTATAAAGCTCTATTTCATCGACGGAGACAGTTCTGTCATTATTTTTGTATCCAGTCCTTTGATTTACCGTGGGCAAATGCACTGCCTCTCATTAAGCCTTCAATGTCAATGGATAGCAGAGAAAGCTTTAATTAATGTCTAATGATACCGGAGTGATTTGTTTGGCTGTAAACAAAATTAGCACTTAGAGAAGGTGAATCCTGTCCGTACATAAAAATTGCACTCAGTCTTCCGTCCAAATCAAAACTCAACATGACTTCTTGTCACGTCAAGTTTAACAAAAGAGCCACCCGACAGCTTAAAAGCAGAGCACCCTGGGCCTCGGCGCCGTTTGTTTTCTTCATCTTTCCTCTAAATGCTTTGCGTGTACGCGGCGCGCTCGCTGCTCGCCGGACAGCTCGGGTGTGTCAAACACATACCCACAGCACTCATGCCTTTGTGTTATATTACTTACTGCCACCTCGGTCCTGTTCAGCCGACCATTGTTGACAGCGAACCTCTCTGCCAACACCGAGAGCGGCTTTTTTTTTTGCTTTTTTCTTTTTTTTTTTCCATATCGTTGAATTCTGTTGTCAGAGCTGAAACTCCCCCATTACATATTCAGAAAGGCTCCCTGACGTGTCATTTTGGAGCACAGCATGCGGGGCTGGTGTCGCTCGTCACAGGGCTCTGGTTTCTCGACAGCGGCTGACCACCTTCAGCTACAGGCGGCCGACAGATCACTGCTGGCCGACAAATCAGCAGCTCAGCGCCGCTAATCTGTGCCGTGGGCCCTCTCGCCTAACTGCCTTTTGTGTCACAGTCATCGAGTTCACCAGATGATGGGGAACAGAAAGAGGCTGACCGTAGTGTTTTGTTTTGTTTTGTTTTGTTGTAAACCTCTCACAAACTGAAGGTGTCTGTGCATCTGAGCATGTTTATCACGATCGTCTCTGATCCTCTGTCTCTTTTTCTTTCTTTCCCCTTTCTCCTCTTTTTACTCACACAGGAGACTAAAATTGACTGCGTTCGAGTGGCCACCAAAGGTAGGATGAGATCCCTCGTTTGAGTCAGTGTGGTCCGGCGAGGGCGATGCTTGCCATTCACATCGTCAATCAATGCAGCTGTAGATCTTCCTAACATCACCCGCTTATGATTTGTGATTTGTGAGAACTAACAAAATTAATATAGTTAAAACGAGGAACACTTGAACAAATGGAGACACACAAGTACTCGTGCAGCCTGAGCTGTAATTAAATGCCGCAGTGGGGGAAGGGCTTGTTAGCACTGATACATCAGTTTTTGTATGTGTTTTAAGAGACAAATGGTAGATTGGGCACATTTTGTCTACACGCACTCAGTCAATAGATTGATTAGGAACGTGTGTTTTTTTTCATGACTCAGAGGGAGCTTGTGTGCCCATTGGGGCCGGTGGGCACTTAGTTATGCAGCCTGTATGTTCCGCGGCACACATTAAGGGTGATGAAGCCCTAAGCACCATTGATTTGGGAGCAGAATTGATAAGGCCTGAGGGAGCCCTAGTCACACTCTGTTCTGGGCCGTAGGAGGTCCTGTCAAATGCACTGACAATCTCGTATATTGTGTAGTCACATGCAGCTCTGCTATGGATTTCCCGTGGAGTCCAAATATCTCCGCCTGCACGGCCCAGTAGGCTGAAGTCAGATAGCCCATACTAGAAGTATAACGATTGTATGGGTCATTTGTCAACCGGCTCTCAGTGCTCAACCTGCACTTCATTAAGTTTACAGAACTTGTGACTTGCGTGCAACTGTTGCTTTTTTTGTTAACAATGCATAAACTCTGTAATACTTTCTAATGCTGTGACGGGCCTTTCCGTGTTGCATGGTGATGGGAACTGACCGTATGCCTGTTTTCAGCATCCGTGTGGCCTCTCTCTCTATCTCTCTCTTTCTCTTTTTCTTCCACCTCTCCATCTCTCCTGTCTCTCCCTCTCTCTCTCTCTCTCTCTCTCTTTCTTTACTGCATGCCATCGTGGATCCACTGACTACACTCAGCCGCCATACTCGTGACTCAGCTCACAACCCCCTACATCCGCATCGTTCCAGCAGCCGGTGACAACCAACTAACAGGTCAGACCCTTAACTTTCTGCACATTCTCTGACCATCTCAATTGTTCTCTCCACACATACATTATAAAGTGTGATGGCCACGCTGAAGCTTCTCACAAGAGCGACAAAAGCAAGTAGAGCGTTGCACGTGTGTGGTTTGCTTTGCTGTCTTGCTGTTGTTGATTGAATCAAAGACACGCAGACGTCGTCTTCCAGCTTTTGATGCATCTTCTCAGTGTTACTCGACATGAAAGACCTGTTTGAGGCGCAATTGTCATTTGATGTGTCAATGTTGGAGATTTCTGACAGGAGTTAATCCTCTTTCATGAATATTTCTCATTATTTCTGGGAGATTAAGTGTTCGTTGCAGCAGTTATGACAACGGTAAACACAAAAAGTAATGCTGGAATGCTCATTGTGAAGAAGAGAATTTTCTTGAGCATAGCCTCCTTTTTTTTAAATATCCTAACTATTCAAATTCTCTCTATTTGTTATGCACACACAGGCTACAGCGCACGTAACAGCGCACACAGAGATTTGTGACTGACGTCCGCTCTCTAAGATCGGCCGCAAACAGTATATTGAGACCATATCAGTTCTATCAGTCAAGATGTGATTGTTAATATGTCAGCCGGTGTAGAAACCGGCTGCTATTCAGACTTAAACACTTAAATAAAGGCCTGGCCGTTGATAACAGCACGCCAGAGCAAGAACAATATGTCACAACCAGCCCAGGATAGATATTTACCTGTTGATAGCGAGGGGGGGAAATAGCAATGCTGAGAGGAGGAAGCCCGCGCTAACAGATTTGTCTGACATAACAATTTGTCATTCTAAATTTACCCCCGGCGACAAGGAATAATGGTGTTGTTCAGGTGGACAGTTGTGATTCCAAGAACGTTTCCTCTCTCCGAGTGCTTCTTATCACTTTCCAGAGTGCACACGGCGTTGAAACAAGGCGCTTTCTTCGCTCTCCGCACCCCTTTGTGTCTCTCATTGTTGACTATCTCCTGCCGCGCTGATATTTAATGTTTTGGTTATTTCGGGCTGTTTTATCTCCTCGGGTATTATCTCCACCGCTCCGCATTCTACATTTTTCTACAGCCCAGCAACCATTTGCCACAAACGTGATTAACCAAGGGTGAAGATGGTGTGCACTTATCTCCCCCAGCACAGCTTGAGCAACAAAGCGCCAATGTCCACTCAGAATTGAGCTAAAATCCCCAGGATGATAGGAAGTCACTTAATTTCAGCAAAACGTCAGAATTACCCAGAGAAAATAAATGTGCATTGATATTTGTTGTCCACCGAATTCATACATGTATTGATACACAAACAACCACACAATTAAGTCCTCACTCTGTAGATGTGTGCTTATATGGAACAATACCACCGTGTTATTGCTGTGTGTAATTCACTCTACTTTTCTTTGTTTGGTCTTTATTTTTCTGTGTGTTTCCAGGAGCAGCCACTCACAAGCCCGACGCCGTGGAACCTGAGAAACAAACGGACCATACAGTGAAGATCGCAGGGGTCATCGCTGGCATCCTCCTCTTCGTCATCATCTTCTTAGGCGTGGTGCTCCTCATGAAGAAAAGGTAAGCCGTTTTCTCCTTACTAGAAATAATACTGGAGAATTGTGGAAGGGGGATTAAGTTACTTCCCAGTGTTCGCAGGAGTAATTTCTTCTCTTTTTTTTAATTTTTTTTTTTTTTTTTTATATATAATCATTTTGTATATTTCACCCTCAAACAGTAGCATTGTCAGTGTCATGGTAAATAATTAATTTGATTATGTTGATACGCCCCATTAAGGCTGTTTAGAGCCAAGAGAAACAGTGTGCCATGAAAAATTAATGTTTCCACTTCACCCTCAAACAAATGCATGGCTCCTCGATGGTACTGGAAACCGATTAGGAAAATGTTCTGAGGCCTGTGGTATGGAGAGGAGATAAGAAAGGAAATATGATGAAAGGCTCCATAGGAAAGAGGTTGACTGTGTAGCTTCAGGCTAAGTTTACATTAGCCCTGGACCCCATACTAGAGAGACGTCCTCTGTACATATCCCAGCAATCAGTCGGGCTGAAGCATAGCAAATATCCACCCACTATTGTCCACAGGAAGGCCTACAATAACACAAACTTAACTCCCTCAAAGGCTGTAGACAAGACAGTACCGTGATAACAAAACGTAATATTACCAACCAGCTTTGCATCTAATTAAAGATTGTGTGACTTGAATTGTAGAATAAAAGCCAGTAGGTACAGTAGATGGACTCGACCAAGCTGAAGGCGTAGTTGCGTGGAAGTATAATCACAGCGCTCCTTGTTTATTTTTGACAGTAATATCAGATTCTTCATCTTCTACAGCGGGAAGCGACTGCGTAGCCCAATGATCAGTGGGCGATATGATATCAAGCGCACAGTAATAGAATTGTTTTCAATTAGCCGTAATCAAATGAGAAATGGAGATGACTTCATTGGTCGGATTTTGTGTAATTTGCTATTACCAACAGGGAATGAGAGTTGCGTGCAGGCATTCAAACCACTCATTAAGTGTCAACCTGTGAGGTCAGATATGATGATTTTTATAGGTGTATAAAATTATGTGTTCATAAAAGGGGTTGTAATACCAATGAATGGCTTTCACAAGCTGCAGAACAGCTCGGTATCAATTTAACTAGATAG
>OMNV01007941.1:0-59839 GCA_900303265.1 Brotula barbata | reverse complement strand
TAATCAGTTTGAAATGTTGAACAGTTTGCTGCTGCTACTATTCTTCCAAAACCTCCAGAGTGTGTGTTCAATTTATGGAGCCCCTGTGTGACTGTGTGTGTGTGTGTGTGTGTGTGTGGTTGTGAGGTTTTACTTTCTGCTCTTACCGCCAGGTTGCTGCCTACATGCAAACCTCCGTAAGATGTTTTAGGGTTTGTGTGCGCGCGAGTGAGTGTGTGTTTTGTGTAGCGAGGTTAAAGTGGGCCCCTAGTGAGATTAACCTCTGGTCCGTGTCACCGTTTGGCATGCAGGCCCCACCTATCTCTGCCTCCAGATAGCCAGTATCAGGCTTTGTCTCTCCTGCCGCCACACTATCCCACCACCACCCCTTTTTCCTCTGCACATCAAAAACGCAAAAGAAGAAGAAAGACTAGTCATGTGACTTCCTTTGAAGGAGCTGGCCACATAGAGGGGAGATGATTGGTAATTGGAAAAAACAAGTGGCACTTCACCTGAAACACAAAGGAGCGCCCGTACAGTCCAGTTCAGCTGTTGTTGTTTATGCTTGTGCCGTAAACATTTATTTCACGTCTAATTACAAAATCTTAACAGGCTGAAATGTGTTTCTCTTGAAAAGCCAATGATCCGACGTAATTATTTTTCCAAAAATTCAATATAGTTTGGTATTTGTTTTAGATTTCCAAATTGAATCAAAACAGATGGTGTCACAGTTACGTTTTACTGTCATCCGAAACAAATGATAACAGGCGATAGGAGGAAAGATTCACAATCCAGCCTGCAATTGTGAAACTAATAAAGCACATGTAAATATGTTTTGAGTTTACTGTTGGAACAGAATGAATTCTATAACACTGACTGAAACACACCAGTTAGAAGTTTGATATTGTTTCCACAGTCAAAGGGCAGAGAGGGAAAAAAAACATTTTTTTTCTTTTTTAAAGTCGTTAAGCGAAGGTCTGATCATGTGTACAGATAAAGAGAGAGTTATGCACGTAGAGGGGTGAGGAATAATCCCAAATGGATTTTTTGTTCATTACAAGGTTAACAGGTTAATTAAACGTCTCTCATCAAGAAAACAATTTTACAAATCAATTTCCTGACATTGTGTAATTCTGTGCAATTTTGAGAGTTCCTTCTAATCAATTTCTGAAAAATTAAAACACAACGTCAAACAAAGAAACAAAGGATGGAGGGACATGATTGGATTTGGTGTACAGTAACAAGCAGAGCAGAAACATGCAACTAACACTACTGTGTACCAGAGGCGGTCTTATTTCAGCAGCGATGGTTTTGACGTATCTTAAATAGTTTTGAAAATGGATCCATGAAATTAATTATTATCAATGAAATGAATTGTTAGTCTTACAAAAAAAAATTCAGGCATTTATCAATCCATGTGAACTTTGGCCCACATCCATAAAGGTTGAAAAAAAACCTACTGTTTCTTATGACACATAATGAAAATTATTATTATTTGTCTAAAAAATTAGTCCAGCCTTTGTGTGGCCTTGGTGGAGGTATAAGCTATAATGAGCACCCCTCTAGTTTGGTATACATCTCCCAGATGTAGATGTCACATTTCAAATCTTGAATATGGAACACAATTAAACAACACTAAAACACTTAACGGATGCAACTTTATATCGTCGTGGTTGGATTTGGAGTGTTTGGTTCAGTTGTTAGCAGGCCGTGTGTGTGTGTGTGTGTGTGTGTGTACGTGTGTGTTTAATCGCCTGGCACCTCGCTATGGTTAATTTCCTCTTCCATGCTGATAAAAGTAGCGAGATGATCTAGTGCTTCCTTCCCCCCCGATCAAATATTTGCCCCAGTCATAATCGGGTGGCGTTGGATGTTGTTAATTTGAGGCAAGGGAAACGTGAAGGCTCTTAAGTGTTTGATGGGGGTTGGGCATAGGTCAAAGGTGTGGGCCACTAATGACACTGTGTTGAGGAGGGCTGGTGTGTTTTAGCGTCATAAGGCCAGCTCTGTTGGTGGTTTGCGCGGACGTGTGTGTGTGTGTGCGTGTCTGTGTGTGCGCGTGCATATGTTTTCCCCCTTTCTCTCTCCCTCTGTCCTTTCTTTGGTTTGTACATATCCGGTTGGCTTATGTTCATCTGAGCTGATCTTTGTCCACTTAGCATTTCCTGTGCGTAAAAAGCTACTTAATGGCACCGATACACACGGTGATCTCCTTCGTCCTCACCGCCTCACTGCCAGCACTGTCAAAAGCTCCTCGTGGGCCACCTCTGATTTAAAGCATCCCATAATTAGCCTTTCTGTAGGCAGTGGCCACCACGGAGAAGCTGGAGGATGCTGGGTATCCTCTCTGCATTCCCATCTCCCTGGCTTCCTGTATTGATTGCCGGGTCTGGTGATGACGAAGGCCTGGCTGATGAAAAGGAGCGCTATTTCTATCCAGGATGTTGGAGTCTGTATTGATCGCTGGCTCCTTCCTACACACACACACACACGCACGCACGCACGCACAAAGAAATAAAATGCAGAGCTACAAAGATATTTATTACATACACAAGCTTGTAGGCGTAAGCCAAGTCGTTTTTTTAAGGATACGTCTGTGTCAATTTGGTTGGCTCAGTTACTTCAGGATTTAGTGGCTCTTCCTGGTCTTGTACGTGGGGTAAGACAGTAGCGGCTGCCGCCTCTCGTGGAGGGGCAGAGTGCTGGTGTGGTCCTCCTGTGAGGCAGGGGGTGGTGCTGGGATGGTTATACCACTGACCTCCGGATTTCTGCTGCTGACCTGTGGGGCTCCTGATCAAATGGGGGTTTTGTTCCTGGGCTCCCCCCAAGTCCAGCCACTGATCAGGAGTTGCTCCTCCATTGGAGCTGAACAGAATGCGCTGGAGGCATTTCCATGGACTCCCCCCTCCCTCCACCCCATCTACCTCCCACCCCTGCACGGGGCCACTCCTCCATTTTGTTCTCTCTCTCTCTCACTCTCTCTCTCGTGCCCTTTCCTGACCTCTCTGCGTAAACTGAAACCGGTCAGGACACCCGCCAGGTCACTCGAGGAGGGAACTCGGGTTACAGGTTTCTCTCTCTTTTTTTTTTTTTTTTTTCTTCTTTTCACACACTAACACAGTCATGCATGCACTAGCATGGAGCCGCGCAGGCACGCTCATGTAAATCCACATGCTGCGTTTTATTATGTAATTGTGGAGAGACCGTGCTGCTGGTAACTCATACTTCAGAAAATAACTCATTACTTAGTACTCATCTGAAGTTGGACATCTAAAGGCAAGAGGCGATAAGCAAAAATGATATACCACATCCTATTTATAGGAAATGTGAGTGTTTTCCTGTATTCCTGCAGAACAAAAGGGGTTGTGTGATTTCCTCACTAGTGCATTGTGGGCATTGGGGGGTAGGGTACTGAGACAAACCAGTCAACTTTGACCTGGAGAGGCAAGCTGCCTGTAGACTGAAGACAGGAGAGGAACAGGAAAGGCTCGTGCACACATATTGCAGATCCAGAGAGCAGTGGATCATTATTCATCATTATTCAGAAGATTTCTGTTTTGCTATTGTCTGAGCTCTACTGATTCCTGCTGCAGGAATGCCTCGCCTCGCAGTCAAATTATTGACTCGGTAATGTTAAACACCACCACAATCAGCATTTTAATTTGAACGCGTTTGCTTCAGTTTGCACCGAGTTCTTGTCGATGGTTAGTTATTAAAAACTGAAAGCCAGTTTTAGTGTTAAATAAATAACGGGACGGGGCTTCCTTTATATAAATAACCAAACAAAAACCTATTGAGCGTTGAATCTTGGATTTTGTTATAATTTTTATTTATTTATTTATTTTGCTGCACAGCCACTGGAGATCGATCTGGAATGGTCACGCAGTCGCACGTGTGTGACTCACCCTGTTGTCCTTCCTGTTTCATTCCGTCTCTCATATCTGGTGTGTGAAATCCTGCGTCATTCATTTCTATTCCCTGATCGTTTTCTTTTCGTCAAAACCAAATCCAATACCAAAATGTGCAAAATGGATGATATTCCTGGAGCGAGAGAATGGGAAAATACACTGATAACTGAACGGATGAATGAGCTCGTGGCAAAATGGAACCTTTTACCCAGATTTTCCTTCCTTTTAAAATGTAAAAAATTAAAGCCCGTCAAAGGATGCACCTTAAAATATCCTATTCTGACTTAAGTGAAGCACAAGCTAATGTTGCGGCTTTGATTTTTCAATCTGACAATGTGATCATTAGCGCCTGCAGCTTTGTAAATGTGTTTTGATAACAATTTATATAACTAATGCAAAATTTTTACACAGGGGATTCATGAAATTAACATAAAGATATTACAATCACAAAGTGTTAGAATTACATAATCATTAGAGAAATGCATGCCTGTATGCGTGTTCAGAACAAAATAACAGCAGGACTGCAGTATGTCTGTGGGATCTGTATATTTTTCTGCTATTCATAAATGTTGTAAAAATACTAGTAAAATCTGAAATTATACATAGTATGATAATAAAAACATGTTTGCTTAAATTGTAAATGTAATTAATTGAGTGTGCTGTAGATATTTACTTGGTCAGGTATAAAGCTAAATAGTTTTCTATTAATGTCATATCTCCATTAAGAGAAAATAATTGTAAACCTTGAAAATAACATTTTTAAGCTTTATTACATGTAATCATTCTTAAAATGAACCCAAAAGTGATTTAGTTTGAGATACTGAGATTTAACTTTTATAAAGCTTTTTTTTCAGTCATTGTCTATTCTATTCAGTTACTTTCTGTAATTACATGTTTAATAAATGTAAATAAATTAATTTAATTCATTTTTAAAATGTTTCTCTAATAGGCTTAAAGCATCTCTGGGCCATCTGTAGCATAATCTGGTGCATAAATACCGAATAGATAGATCGGCTAAATTGTGATTAGATTACTATTTTATATGTTTCATTTCCCTTTTTAATTATAAATAAGGAAGCAAAAATAAAGGACACAAACGCATTTGACAGATTTTCATGTTTTTTGAGCTTATTATCATTAAATCTGCGTAGGTGAAGCGTAACAGAAACAGCCTTCAATTGCTTCCCATCCCAGATTTCTCGGAGAGATTCCGGATTGCAGACTATGGTCTTAGTTTGTAATTATCACATTTTTTTTTTTACAGTTTTCCTCTGAAAAATAAAAGTCTTGTTTAGACGGCTTCTCATTCGTATCTACAGAGCACACACCTTTTACTTCCTGTATCTGTGATCGTTACGAGACGCTGTAACAGATCCTACACATCTGTCTTTACAGCCAATGCTAGATTCACAGATTCTGAGTGTGAATATGAGTGTGTGTGTGTGTGTGTTATTTATAGGATTTATAGAAGGTGGGTTAGCGCTGTATGCAGCATGCTCATGTGGGTGTATGTTTACCTATGCTGAGATCCGCAAGGCTCGGTGCGATTCGTGAAGGTCATAGATACAGTGCCTGTCGGTTGTTTGTTCTGTGCGATCAAGGAGACATAAATCATTGCCCAGAGGTTATGTAGTAACCAAATCAATAATTCCGATCATGTAGATAAGATGAATGGTGGTTGTGCACAGGGAAATGATTGCATGGCTGTGACACACTCACGCTTTCCCCCCACAGAAACAATAGGAAGTGGTGCCTCTGCGAAACGTAGATAGAGGGAGTGTAGCAAAGACGTGCTGAGATAAGTCTTTGTGTTGTGACCATCACGGCAGTTGGTACAGCCCACTTGAGGTCGGTTCCTTGTGTTAGAAATAATGTCTCTAAAACCCGTACGGTGTGAACAAGATTGGATTTTTCACTGATGAGCATTTATATCAGCGTTAATTTTGGCAGGTATTTACATTTCAGCTTTGGTCTCGGTCACTCAGAGTCTTTCATTTTATTGCAGTCATCTGCAATTTATACAGTTTTGTATTTTGTCTGAAAGGTTATTTTAATTGTAGTCATATTTTAGTCATTTGTTGTGCTGTCATTTTTGTTCAAATGTAGTCACCAGAATCTCCATATGGCTTAATCATTGTCTAGTCTCATACATTTTACTCAATTGTAGGTACATTCAGTCAAATGTGGAAACTTGAGTTCTTAAATATTCAATCAGGAAATCCCCCAACACGATGCAGCAGAGGATTCATCTGAATACAGGATACTATAGTAGAGAATGCAGCCAGTGGCAAAGTCATTTTGAAATAGTCATTATTTCTACCTGTGTGGAGATTTTAACCCCTTTGTCATAAATGGTTGTAAATAAAGGTTTAGTGATTTTTGTCGTATTGATGCTGATCTGGTCGTTAACTAGCTTATTGTGTTGTCTTGGGTATAGCCTCAGCTCAATATGTATTGAAACCACTGTCTCCATTACAGTGTTTGGAATGAGCATGTGGTACGGCTGGGCGGTACATCGACTTTTAACGGTATATCGATATATTTTCAAACAAGGTACTAGATGAAACAATACCTTTTACGTCAATATAAAGCCGTGCCAATGTTTGCAGCTCTCCTCTCACCCTCTCTGCGCAACCCTGCCCCCACTCTCACTCTGCGTATATATGGCCAACCAAACCTAACTCGCTCACAAGTCCAGCAACACGAATAGAGCTTTAGCACCGGTAATCGGTAGAGAACGCCACAAACCGGTCGCCTCCAAAGGTGCAAGAAACGTTAGTCCAAAGAGTGAGTTAAAGTTCGTGCTGCAGCTGCAACCGCGACGCCTGCAGCCTTCAGCCTCGAAAGAAAGTCTGTTGCAAGCGTCATTTAACCATGGTGTGTGTGCAATATATTTTGTGCAATTTTTCATTTACATGGTGATGTGTTGCTCGGCTGTATATTTTTAGGAAATATTTTCAATGGTAAAAAGCTTTCTACTTCAGCAGGAAAGATAACTACTCAGAGCAGAGCAGTAGGCCTGTTTTGTCTGTTTTCAACAATAGAGGAAAACCTGTCATTGCACTCTGTTCAGAGCATTCGGGATTCTACTTTCATCAGTTATGTTTTCTGTTAATGATGAAATTGGACCATTCTCAAAGATATGGCTTCTTTATTTTATTTACATTTGCCATTTATGTGATATATTTTTCATTTACGTTCAGGGTGGTATACTGTGAGGTGTTTATTTTCAAACAGGAAAGAAACCCTGTGGAAGCATCACAGGAATTTTGATCACAGTCTGTTTTAATAAAAGTTCTTGTGGTAGCTGACATGTGGTTTTGACTTGCAACTAAATATTTTGTATTAGAAAATACAGAGTTATACATTGTGTATCGCCATTCAGTCTAAAAATACCAAGACATGATTTCTGGTCCACATGGGCCTGGCCTAGCATGTGGCAATGTGCAAACCATTGATCGTAGCTGACTGGCTAGCGAGCTAACAAGTACCAACTACAGAACTCTGGCTGGGAATTTAGCTAGTTAAATCAATAAAGAGTAGCATCTGTCACTGTTTTTAACAAGCCAACCTTCAAATTACAATTCTTAATATTACCTGACTTAAAGTAGGAACTCGCTGTTGGAGAAAATGTCAGGGTGATGTGTCTGGAGACAGCTTTTTAAGTTTGGTTTGTCTCCACCTGTGCAATAGCAGGCAGAGAGGTAATAGCTATTAGTCTGAGCTAAACAGTGTGGGGCTCATAATTAGACTGTTGATAGTGTTTCTATTCCTCATTTAATTTCTTAATCATTACTTTGTCACAATATTTTGGTCATTTTATTTTGAATTTTGTTTTAGTCTTTGCTTTCATTGTTTTCGTTCATGATAGCTGAAAATTGTCACAATTGATAGTCACATTTTTATTTTTAGGGATTTGTGTTTGTTGTTATTGTCACATTGTTCACTGTTAAATTATGCATTCACAAAATATATTTGAGGTTATTTTTGTTACCGAAATGAAGCCTGATTTAGATGATTATTTGAAATGCTAACGGTATGTGGCCGTCTAGTACTTAAGTTAAATGAATTTCGATGGTTGTGGGATTGGGTATAATGTTGACCTTAAATGCTTTGCACAGATAAAAAGTATGACCAAAATTGAGAGTTTGGTGAAACTAGAAAGATAACCTTGTATACTTGTGACAGTGAAGCCAAAACTGTCTACTACTACAGTCATATTACAGTATCATTACAGCATACAGTGTTGATTCAACAGTATGCAATGGCCCTAATGGCCCATGTATAATAAGTCTAATCTATTTCATGTCTTTGTCTATTATAAACAGTTCATCATTTTTTCTTCTACAGAGCAAATTGGTGATGGAGGGCTTCCGCAGCTTAAAGGAGGCCGAGCAGGTGGAGTTCACCTATAAAAAGTCCTCGAAGGGCCTGGAGTCCCTACGGGTGACGGGACCTGGCGGGGGACCCTGTGCAGGCAGCGAGAGGAGACCCAAAGGGAAGGTCCCGCTCCAGAAACGCAAACCAAAGGGAGACCGGTGAGTGTCGGAGCCAAATATGGCAGGTTTTTCAGCAAAACAGTTCACGTAAAAAAAAAAATTAGCTAATTTTTACTTTTTTTTTTGGCTCATATTGCACTAGTGTCGGTATTTGGCTTCTTCCGGTAACGTCATACACGTGGAAGATATAGACGATATGTGTATGTTACATGTACATCTTAACAGAGTGAGGGGGCTGAGATAATAGATTCAATCTATTCAACCCGCCCAAGTACATGCCTGTTGCTATGGTTATTGAGCACCACAATAAGGAATTGAATAGGGTACTTTCCCTGCCTTTGCCACTATTTTAAATCAATTTGCCAGCTTTTACATTAGAGACGGCATTAGCACAGGGATGGATTGGGCTTATATGCATTTCAATGCAGCTGTAGCTCAAACAATTGCTTTGTCCTCGCTAAAATCCTGAAAGGTGCTTTGCTAAAATCTGTCAGTGGGAACCATATGGAGGTCCTTGAGACCGCCTCATGGTTTAAGCAGAGGAGGTTGTGTTCCACTGACAGACACATTCATATGACGTGTACCAAACCCTGCCAGGAAACTACAGTAGGTACTGTATCGCTGTCTATAGGAACACATTCACAGCTGCTTGGTGCCATCCAGTCTTTTTAAGGTGTGAAAAGAAATGGTTTCCTTACAAACTAGGAAACTGTATCTGGAACTGAAGGCTCCCTGATTGGTTTACTCAGCTGAATTATTCAGACTATTTGGGATAATTGATCCAGTGTTAGGTCAAATGTCTCTACCTTCTACAAAGGCGGTATCAAAGCAGTGTTGAATGCAGAAATGGCAGGTAGCTCCCAGTGATGTCATCTGACTTTGTGAGCGCGCTCAGTCTGATCGGTTCTTGTGGCTGTTACACTGCTCTGACCCCTACTGGTCACACTGTTACGCAACAGACTATTGTTGCTGTGTAGGCCATGCTCTCCACAAATGGCCTGCCGGTCAAGAAGGAAACAAATATGATGTAATTTTGGATTGTAAATTAAAATGAATCAGTCACAATGTAATTATGAAAACATTACATTTCAACAAACAAGGATCCACAGACTTGCAGGGTCTTTATGTTAAAAGAAATAAGTTGCCACTATGAAGAGTTATTAGTTTCTTGAACTGGGACGATTTGCAATTAATGTATTTTACCAGAGACAGCAAATAGTTAATTTTCTAAGTCGGGAAATATGACAACATATTAATGCATTATTTTTAGTGATTAATTAGAACGGTTCTTTATTTCTTGATATGTGGTGGAGCCAAGCTCCGCCGAGTTTTGATGATATTCTGGAGGATAAATGCACCTTATAGATACAAAGATATTTTGGAGTAATGTAAGACTATTGAGTACGTGTACAACATGGGCTCCTGTGATGGATACAAAGATTGAATTGTCCCTCAACGTTATAGTGAGGAAGCTGTTTTTTTTGTTGTTGGTTATTTTTACTAAGAGGCTGATTTCTGCCTGTGTCTGATTTTGTAAGATTGTTCCTGACCTAAATTTGGTGAAATGTGGAAGGGAATGACCGACAGACAAACACATCCAATACTACTTCCAATATGAATTAATTCACCCCGATTTTAAATCTTTTAAAAAAATATCTTTTAACACTGGGAGATTTCAGTTATAGTCTATTGCTCTAATTTGTCCATTCAGGGTGAAATCAAGGGTCAAACTGAAGTGTCATTTCAGTCCTGTTGAGATTAGAAGCACTGTGGCACAAATTGTAAACCCTGAACTGATTCTGATCTGTTCTTCAATAGCTATGTTGGATAAAACAGAGGATGAATAGATAAAGTACAGAATTGTTCAATTAGAATTGTTACAGTAAGATTAAATGCAAGTCTAGAGAAAGTTGCTTGGGAAAAGGATTTTTTGCTGCTCTGTTGGCCCTGGATTGGAGAATATGGTTGATTGATCAATGATAAGCTCTAACGAACACCCTTCCAGTTAAAATATGTTAGAATGTTAAGGTGAAAACAAAAATACTTGTGATGCTGGACAGCTTCTGCCTTCACTATAATCACGTGCCATATGTTGCGTTTTGATTGGAAATTAAACATTCAGAGACAAAAAATCTTGAATTCTTGTTCTAACACAATTTGTTATTCGTAAAATAAGAGCTTCTTCCTTGAGAAAATGTTGCTATTGGATGTAGCAGAAAGCAATCCTAAAAGTGACAGACAGGACAACTAGCACACACACTTGCTAATGGAATTTTAACTATTTCTCGTTTTTACTGGGGACATGCAATTATTGAGGCAAAGATGGACGTACTTGGAAAGCAGGAAGCTTTGATATGTAAAAAAAAATGACCCCATGTCAATTCCAGTTCTTAAAGTGTTTTTAATTGGACGGAAGTATGGATAAACTTTACACACAAACCTGTTCAGGGCAGTGGAGACGAAGCCGAGACTCTGGGCTTTGGCTAAGCCTCATTATTTTATCTTCCTGTGGTGGCTAAGAATTAATTTGTGCATACTTACTTTTTTTGTGGTCATGCTTGTTTTGTGTAGTGGCTGTCAAGTTGCTCTCACGTTAAAATAGCAATTACGCTGACAGTGAACCTTTTGTCTCAGTGCTGCTGCCATGAGAGAGAAAGACAAGATGCATTGTCACTCAAGTTGTTGGGCAATCCTGAAGCTCCGTAATATGTTGCACTGGTCTGTGTCAAATTCCAACAGTGACAGTCATTCTTGCTCTACCAGACTTGGTGGCCAGGGGCCTGTCTCAAGGTCTCGATTACTATTCTATTGGCCCATAATCTAGGCCACCACTGCTTTCGCTCTCCCTCGCTTTTTTAGGTTTTTTTTCTAAATATACATATGAGTACCCTCTCCATTTTGTCACATTAAAGCAAATGTAGTGTATTCTCATACCGCAAACTGCAAGTCTAGTTTGAAGAAGAGCAAATACTGTGTCATACTTCCCTCTGGTGGTGATAGCTGGGACTGATTTTTTTTACCCCCATGAAGGAGGTCACGTTTCACCCATGTCAGCAGGATATCTAAAAAAAAAAAAAACACATGGTGGGACTTTGTACACTTTAACTTTGCAAGATGGGACATTTGTTAACATTTTCTCAAAAACAACAGTCTTTATGAAAAGTTCAGGCATGCGTGACATACCTAATTTAGCCCTGATTTAGATATTGTCCCGGATCAGGTACAAACTTTGAAATATATGCTTGGACAGAGGTCAAGTTTATGATATTGTTATAATAAGTCTAAAAATATCACCCAGGTAGAGCTAAGATGATGCTGCATAAAATGGCTCAGCCAAGGAGGTATAGGTTTTTTTTTCCTTTTAGCAGGATAACTCAAAGAAAAACCAATTTTCATAACACTTGGTGGGTATGGTAGGCACGATCCATGAAAGAGCCCAGAACATTTGGATGCAATAAGGATTTTTCCATTCCTGAATTCCATTTCTTGAATATTTTGTGATGGGCCATTTAGGGGACGCTCTATCCATTTCTTCAAAAAGAAGTAAATTAAGTTTAATGTAAGTAGATAAGTCGGCAGTGAAATTGCAATTTCATTCTCCAGTATCCATTTAACACTAGGGTAATATTCAGAGTCCTGCAAAAGATTAACTTTTCCCTCCTGTATCAATCAGTAGAACTAAATCCAGGATGCCTTCATTCTTGATTGTGAGTTTTAAACAGCAAATTAAATCTATTGTTTTATATGAGTAAAAACAGAGCAAATATGCCATCTGAAGTACATTTAGGTGGCACTTGCTGGAAAATCTGCTGTCTTCTTCATTGTGATAAAGGTAAAAGGTGTTTCAGAATCCTTAGATCCAAAAACAGTAATAATCCAAAAAGAAACAAATTGAACTATATAGAAAACTATTGACAATGGAGATGTGGTTTTAGATTGTAAGGGGAGGTCGTTAGGGTGAGGTAGCCCAGGAGACCAGATACGGTAGATCTATCATTCAATCAGCTCGTTGGTTAGGCAATAATCTGTTCAATTTCATCATTTAGAGATGGAGCTGTAATTGGAAGACTTGTTCGGCTCTGGTGAATGTTTGCACTGTAATTTGTGCACCTTTTTTTTTTTTTTTTTAATTTTGAATGTCTATAATGCAGTGTAAATGTAGCTTTTGCAGCTATTTTGCAAATGTATACTGTAGTTGAGTTGAGGATGTCCCCTCCTCTAGTGACTGCCTTCAGATATTTATGTTGCATCATCATCTAATTAATTCCATCTTTCTCGCTGCCTTTTCTCCTCTGCAGCTGTTATAACTGTGGAGGTCTGGATCACCATGCCAAGGAGTGTGGCCTGCCCCCCCAGCCAAAGAAATGCCACTACTGCCAGAGCATCACGCACATGGTGGCTCAGTGTCCCCACAAGGCGCTGGTGCCTGCCACAGGCTCTCAGGACCCATATGCGTCTACCTCGGCCTCCAGCTCAGTGACCGGACCCTACCTCTGTGCCCCAGAGGAGGAGGAGCGCTCCGGCTCATCTCCCCTGGAAGGCTCCTCCTCTTCCCCTGAAGAGCCCCACACACATTGTCTACCCCGGACCCAGAGGTGGAGGAAATCCTGAAACGGCCTATAGAGGTGAACCTTTCACCACTATCCCCTGACCCTACTGTCTCCCCTCAATAATGGCTACCTGAAGCCCCGCCCTCCTCATCTACCTCACACCTGTGAAAAAATGGGAGGTCTTATTTTCTTTAGTTTTATTTTATTTTTCAAACCGGCGCAGCTATGGCAACGATCAATGGGGTACGGACGTGTGTGAATGTGTGTGACTGACTGACTTGCAGTCATCTGGTGCAGCTATGGCAACCACCGCTGGAATAGTGACTGCAAGGAATGACTCCGTTTCTTGTTTCAATCAGTGCAGCTCAAGAGTGAAATAACCTATGAACCATGGATGCTTTTGTTCCCTCAATTTTCCCCCTGGGACCCAAGTGTTGGCCATTTTGAATGCTTTTTGCTCTTATTTGTGTCTTTACTTATAGGGTGGGCTAGAATCAAAGCTACCAGTTTCTGTTCAGCAGGCCTAAGCATTCCAAATATCATCACAAATTCATCACAGAACACCCAATAGCACATTGTGCAAAGGACTACAAAGAGACCTCTGAAAGTGGAAGACTCGTTAGTGATACTGATCTACATTCATAGATTCTTACTGGACCTATAGATGTTTAGGGAAAATGCATGGATTCCAGAGGGAATTTCTAAGACGACAAGCTGCTATATACGTTTCTCTACAATCCTGACAGCCACAGAAATCCTCAAGCCCATTATATACCTCTGTCTGACATAAAATAGACTGGACCACCTGATTGTTGCTTAACAAAGAGAGTGAGCATGTGTGACTGCGTACCTACAAGACTGATGGAGAGAGAGTGTGTGTGTGTGAGCCAGCGAATGTTTGTTGATGTGTGATGTGCATATTGCGAAAGAAAGGCAAACAGTGGCAGATAATTAGAGCACCTCTCCCCTGGATGCCAGTCAACATTATTAACCCTTTCTGTTTTCTATTGTAATAGCCTTAGATAAAAGAAAAGTCTTATTATTCAGCTAGATCAAGTTAATCAATCAGTATTTCAGTGGACTGTTAGCATATAGGCTTCCATCTTGGTGGTTCCTTAATTAGTTGAAAATAACATTACGTTGTATAAATCCTAGTATAAGTCATTAATATATATGTAAAGCTTCAAGATATTGAAAATCTATTAACTTTTAAGTCATGAATCTTCCTGAATTTTGACATTTAAGTCAGGAATTAGCTGTGACATGCGGCTAGCTCAGTATATTACATTGGGATACTTTGCTGATGTGCAAAAAATAACAAATGATAGCTCTCTCTCCACTTATTGCTTGACCACTTGGTCTTCCTCATTTGACTCCTTCCTCCATTTATACATTTAGCCGTCATCTCTGACACAGCACAGAGCCTAGGGTTGGCCCTTATATACTGTTTTAAGGCCCTCAAAACTGATCTGCTCATAATCAAGGCATGGCAACAGTTTTGAAAATGTCCATCACGTGGCAGAAGTACATCAGATAAGAAGGCCTACACACCTACGGCACAAATGAGCTACATTTTTTGTGCGTGGATTAATTATTGCACAAACTGACTTTTTGAATAAAATCGGATGAACACTTGAAAGGCTGGTTTCACACCAGCAGTGTAATGGCGTTGATCTGCAGAAGGTCTCACTTTTCCGTTAAGTGCCCATTTGAACAGAATACGCCATTCACAATACACACTGCAGTGCGACAGTCAAGCATCGCTTCAGCTGTGCTTCATTTCAAAATTCAACGTTGGGCCTCTTTTTTTCAGTTCCCCTGTGCTCGAGGCCCCCCAGCCAATCACAGATCAGACAGAACGCCTCCAATGTGAAAAACAAATGGCCATTATGCTGCTGGTGGGAAACGGATCTAATGCCATATCACGCAACATTACATTAGTAAGACTAGGCACACCTTCAAATATGCATCGTCTGAAAAATACACGCCCTGAGCTCAAAGTGTTGCCACACCACCAATTTCTTGGACGTGCTGTCTTTCTGCTTTTGTGTCAGAAAGAGCTGGAACAGCAGGGTCAGTCCTAGCTATAAGTCTCTTGTTTTATTGTGGCAGTACTGTCACATGATCATTGTGTCAGTACAGCTGCTGTACCTAATACCTCACCAAATATTCTTGTTAGAATAGAATGTCACAAAATGTCAACCTACCTGCTCTTTCTGGTATCCCAGCTGTGTTAAGATCTGACCACCTGTTCCCCCATCTGTGCCTACCGTGTATTTAGTGCTGGCGAGGTAAGGCCGAGTCCTCTCGGGGGTGACGCCGTCACTGCTGCTCATGCTTTGGACTAATTCACTGAGAGGGAGCGGGAGAGGGGGAGAGAGAGAGAGAGAGAGTGAGTGAGTGCTGCTTTTGGTATAACTTGAATCCCAAGCATGGCTTTAGTGGCACTTATTTGTGACTTAACAACTCTTCTCTGACCATAATGAATGTGAAAAGAGCTTATCTGAAGTTGACTCCTCACAAAGTTCACCTCGGGTCACTTTGGAGTTGTATCTTAATGTTCTGACAAATCAAATAACTTTGTATGATGATGGTATGAGACTAGCTTGTGTGTTTTTAACGTAGACAACCAACTTTTTTTGGTATATTCCCATACCAAAGAGTTTGGCTTTATTTTTGAAGGCATTTAAAGTAAGACTTTCTGAAGTGCTTGCTATCGCCGTTCTTTCAGAATAGGCACTTATTGCTGAAAGTGCGACGCTGCAATTGTTTTGTTTTGTTATGTACAGCTTTTTGAATGTGTGCGTGCGTTTGAAACAAATCTCAACAATGCAGCACGACAAGAGTACAAAAACATTGAATGACCAAACCACATATGGAGCACAGCCCAGACTCAAATCTCTATGGAAACAGCATCTTTTTGTATGTATTTTTTACATTTTTACACACAATTCCTCTCAGGATCATGAACTGTTCTCAGGGAATTAACCAAAAAAGTGTATTTTATTCTTTTGGGAATCATCCACTGACTGACTCAAACTCTGTTAAGCAAAGATGAAAGGAAATATGTAACCAATTCATGTACTGATATTAGCAACTACCTCTTGAGTTATACATAGTTGTGCATTTCTTTTTGTTTTGTATATTTTTTTTAATGAGCATGTATGGTTAACTGTAGGTCGCTATTGTACCGAGGCGTTGTGTGTGACGTTCCCTGGTGTTGCCACAGACTCCCTGGTCTTCCCTCTCAGATATAATGATTTTCTTTTTTTCGTTACTGCTTAAGTCTTTTTAAAAGTTTTGTTTACAGCAAAAGCCTACCTCATATGTGCTGTTCCTTCACAGACTCCCTTCCTCCTCCCACACCCTCTACCTCCTTCATGCAGTTGTTACTTTGTTGCCACTGGTCGCACTTGAGTCACATGACTTTTTTTTTTAAACCAATCACAGCCAAGAAGTGGCCCGTCATTTGTGACTCTCAATATATCCTCAATCAAAAGTCGTCGTGTTAAAGGTTTTATCCAGGTTTCAAAAATGGGCGTGTTTCACACATCCAGGGTGAAGTTTTCCTACCAACTCTACACTCATCACTGGGCTTTAGTTAGTGAGTTTACCTCAGTTTGCTTGGCTCGCTACAAACATCTTGTTCAATATGAAATTTTTGATTTCTGGATGAACGCATTTTGAAAAGACATGGACCATTGTTTTTAGTTTCAAGTCTTTTATCGTAACATTTTTGTAACCACTTGATATGACGGGCATATAGTGTAAAAGAAAAGAATTTTACTACACAGTCGCACAAGGAGTGCCTATCTATGTGTTTTTTTTTGTCTGGCCCTTTTACCAAATAGATGTTTTCCTTTCTTTGGGCTCTGTGGTATTGGCCTTTGTCAGCGGTTATTACCGCCTCAGATAATCACAAGTACAAAACTACATTTGTAGTTTGGAGTGGCATTGTTAACACTTAACTTGGAATCAGCAGATTTTGTACTAATCATGACATTGCATAGACGTCATTGGAAAAATGTTTATAAAAATAAATATTGTTATCACTACTTGTTTAAAAAAAAAAAAAAAAAAAAACTAAAAAAAAAAAAACAAACTAAAACTAACCCTTGAGATTTACATTTGACTCCCGCTCAGAATCGTTCTGTGGGCCTACATATGGAACTGAATGCTTGTTAAAGCTTATTGTGAACAAAATACACGACCAGAGTCAAAGATAGTGATATTATTGTTGTTAGTAGCTTTATATTTTCTTCCAATCAATGTAACTACTGATTGATCTCTTGTTTATTGTCCTGTTCAGTATTTGACTCAGCCAAGATCACCTCTCATCCAGCATAAACGATTGTACAAGAAAATAATGTCCTTAAGAAAGCAATCATCAATTGTTGCAGTTTTCCAAGGCTGCATGTAGTATGATACTGATAGAATGGTATGATTGAGATTGGTCAACCAGACATTTCTGATCTTGAGTGTACCAGCAGAGCAGTCTATTACTCCTCGATTTTGAGTCCGATGTCAAGAAAGGGGAAGGTGGTGCTCTCAGATGCAATTGGCTGCCACAGAATTTGACAAACAAAAGGACCTAAAATTTGTAGTGTTGTCAGTTCTGTGTTGTATGTAATGTTGATGTTATGCCATGGATGAGTAAAATTAAGCTCAAGTCAGTCTGAAAGTAAAAAACTGCATTTCTGCTCCCTAGTGGCACAAATGCAGATGTAAAATGTCATATGAAGAGGGGCTTCACCTGTTGTGTGGCATTGTGCATCACAAGCATTTTAACAATAATTGTGTAACACTTCAAAGATCATGTTCAAAATCGTGATATGTTAGAAAAAAAAAAAGAAAAAAAGTTGGGATACATTAGAAAAATCCTATCATTCCTGTTTGCCATTTGTTTTGCTAATGTTACAGACATGGCACAGTGGCAAAAATGTAACCATACACACCGGTCACATGGTCTTACAACTATTTCAAGACCCATGGTGACCACAATGCAACCAATGTCAACATGTGAACTATCCTCCATAACAAATCAAAAAGCCTTTGGAGACAGACAGGATGTACTATGCCATGATCCCAAACAGGGAAACCTCACACGTCAGTCTTACTACGCCCTCATGTGGTTGACAATGAGATGACTGCAGATGGACTGAAGTCCACATACCTCAACTGCTGCCAGGTTGGCTGCTCTGTGCTTTGCCTTGACTGGAGAAATTATGTATTTTTTCATTTATGAGGTCTATTTTTTTTAACAGAACTGTATCATGTTGTGTTTATGTACATGAAATCATACTGGAAAATTGGACCTCTGAGGACCTAAATCCAACCAAGGCAGTGAAGTGCAGATACCTCCTTGTATTGACTATTAACCTCACATTTCACGTTTGTTTTGTTTTTGTTTTTACTGCTTTGTTTGTTTTATTCTCTACATCATAACATTGATCTCTGTCTCTGGAGTAGTCAAGAACCAAGCACTGATTGCTGTTAAATGGGAAACATGTTCATCAGTGTTCATATCTCTCATTATTTTAGCCCAATATAAGTGTACTGCATTTTTTATCTCTGTGAATCTTGGCTTGGATTTTTAAAGATGTCTTAAATGTTTTACTTGATTGGAAAATAAACCTATTATATTGGCATTAAAGTATGTATAATTTCCTACTAGATACTGATGTGTTCTGCTTGTTTAGATATTCTATTACATGCATGCGAGCGCACACACACACACACACACACACTGCCAACACTTAACGTTTTCCATTTGAGAGAATATAATCAGATTAACCAAACCCATACGAGTTGTAATCAAAACCCTCGTTAGTCTAAAATCTTGTTTGGAATTACTTTTACTGGATTTGTCTTCAATTTGCTGACTAAAAGGCTAAGCTTTGACTTTTTGGTTTGTGAAAATTAGTGTTAATACTGCCAGGTTGTTTCTGGCTAATTCTTAATTCAACGAAAGAAATCTAGGAAGAGTATTGAATGACATTCTAAAAATAATTTGTCTTCAGTTTTACATAACATTTCCAAAAATTATCTGACCAAAATCTGCCACAAAAGATTAAGGGGAAAAATTCTACATTCTACAACATTCTCATGTGATTCATTAACTGAAACACAAAAGTCCTAGAAAATGGAGATGGCAATTCATTCACACGCTGCGTTAAAATATGATCTGTATCCACCTTGATTCACACAAAGAAGTTATTTGTTTTTACTTCAAGGATGATGCTAGTCCATAAGGTAAGGTGGCCTCAATAGTCTACAACCTTCTGAGATCTGCATAACCCAGATGAAGAAACATTTCCAATGCAAAGTGCAATTCCTCACACTGTCACTGTCCGTTTTCCAATTAATCTATGAACACAAACTGCTCTTAGGTGGAATTTGTAAAGAAAAAGAGAACAGCAATGAAGAAAAATATCAGCAAAAACAACAGAGCTAAACTGCAAATAGCTGTTTGTGATGATAGACATTTGTTAAAGGGGCCTCTTGTTTAATTCTATTCTATTTTCCCATAGACATTAATTTTTGTTTAATTAGCTATGTAATTGATTAGATTTATCAACCACGCTGTCTATATATTCAGAGTCAGAGGTTACGTTAACTCCCTTTTTTCTTTATTTTTGTTTTTCAAATTTGTCTGCTGCTCATTTTCTGATAGCAAATTCTCAAAAACATAAAAATAAATGTCTGCCAATACAGTTAGAATTTTTTTGCATGTCTGCAAATGTATAGGGAAATGTCTATCATAAATGACAGATTCTTGAATGTTATTAATATTCATTAGATTCTAGAAAATCTAAATTCTCAATACGCACGATCACTGGAAAAAATCCTCTTAGAAAAGAAAAATTGATTGATATAAAAAAAAGTCATGAAAATTCTCTCTCAAAAAACAAAACAAAAAGAAAGAAAAAAAAGAAACACAAATAAACAAAACATTGTGTCATACCTGATCATTATACATCTCATTTGTTCAAGTCCATTACACACAGAACTGTCCTTATGAATACACTGCAGCCTGTCAAATTGAATAAAAGGTAAAACTGCAAAAATAACTGACTCCTTAACCTTCTTCTCAATGCGAATCCGTTCCGTATTTTCTCCACCAGGGGACAACATAGTGCCACTGAATGAGACTGCAGCTTCCTCTCAGGCCTCTGAAGGACACAGCTGAAGCAGATTTATCACTTCAACACATCTGACTCGCCAAAGACACTGGTGTTTCTTCATAGTCCTCTACGTTCCCTCCTTAACGACCTAGCGTCTTGCGTTTTATATCCAGCTGTCTCCCCCTCTCCTCAGCACTCCGAGGCTAGAGGGGTACATTAAACCAACGGCCTTTGTTTACAGTTTCCCTTTGTTAGTCGCCATCATTTTCCTATAGGGCTCCCTTTTTCATACCATCTCCGGAGATCGTTTCTTCAAGGTCAACTATTTTTACGGCGTGTGATAGCGGAGGTACCGGGGAGGCCGAGATAAGGAGAGGAAGCGAGGTGGTGAGGAGATAGAGAAGTGAAGGATAAATACTACTGGGCCTTTGCTGCAACAGTACAGCTCCAGCTATCAGGATGTCAGCGGAAATATGCAGGCAGCTCGCTCTGAGGAGACCAGAGGAGTATATTTCTTCAGTGTCTTTCTCTCTTTTGTCCTATTCCTCATCACTAAACTGCGTGTTGACCTTTGTAGTACCGCCTCCAGGCTGTATGCTTTAACCTTTCCAGCGAGATAGAGGGGGCCCCTGCACGGGGAATACAAGATAAATCACACAACTGCTGTCTGTTACTGCAAGTGACAACAACAGACACGGGCACGCAGCCACTGTCCTTCCTCACGTCCTCCTATGTTACATGTTCACAGGCGCCAGTGAACAGCGTCGCCATAAACACGTCAAGTTCAAAGCAGTGGTGCACGGGGGTTGTGATCTACACAAATGCACCCTGAATAATTTAGCCATCATTAAAATGCACTAAGAGTAATGGCACCCAGGAGTGCGAGTGTGTATGTGTGTGTGTTTGGGTATATGTATTCTTTTTGAGTAAAACATAGGAGTCATTAGGAATCATTTTTGCTCAATTTGGTATGATCAACCATGTGCCAGAGGAGGGAAAAAAAAAACCCCATTTACTTTCTGTGCATTGAGAATTCTCGTTGAAAGAGATCAAAGGGGACAGACAAAGAGATGAGAGAATCGACATCTTCTCGTCTCCATTTGGCTGCCGATGAGAGGGGGAAAATTACTTTAAAGCTGCTGCCTTGATGAAAGAAAGGCATAAGCATGATGTATTCCTCCAGAGGTGGAATCAGCTGTATGAATGACTGAAAAGGAGCGAGGGTTTCTCAGAGAAAACCTAACAGGGATTCTGGGATTGTGAGGACGTGTGCTATTTGACAACAGTGAACACAGAGCTTCCTTTGTGAGGTGATGTGCCTGGCTCAAAACTCTATACAAACAATGGACCACAGATGTCATTGTTGTGATAAAAAAGGCAAAAAAGGATCAATTCAAGGAACCATTGGGGCTGCACGATTTTGCAAAAACATCATCAAAAATCATATAACGTTAATTTAATTCTACAAAAATATTGCAATCTATAACATGATGAAGACATCATGTGACTGCTTTGTTTTCAAGCCTCAACATGCAGAAAGTTAGTACGACATCAAACTTTTAAACAACAAATACTGAAATTTAACAGGGCTGTGAAAATAACTTCATCACAATTGTGATTTAATCAATAACTGTGATTGTGTACCAAAAATTGCGATTAATGTGACCATGATTGCAGCGGCTGTGTTCCTCTTGCTCTGGCCTTGTCTTGAGTCTCGCGTGGACTAATAATGTTTGATTTTGAACCGAGTTGAGTTCATTGTGCTGTGCAAGTTTTGTTCCGATTTCTGACAAATTAATACAAATGCACAAAGAATATTTTGTCCACTCATTTTTTTAACGTGCGATTCTTGAAAAAAAAAAGTACATTAGGTAAAATTTTATCTTATGAAAATATGATTAATTTTTCAATTAATTGCAATCAATGATACACTTCATACCCTAAAACTTGCTTGAATTTTTAAAACCACAATCCTTGATTACAACGAAATGGAACACAATAAATGAGATTTCTTTAACAACGCAATAACGACATGAAAATATGACAGCAAAAATACGCAAATATTAAATGTTTTCTCGTCTATACATTTTTGCACTGATAAGGAGCAGGTGAAGCAGATAATTACTCTTCATGTTGAACATGCAGTGCATTCAAACATTATTTAATTGCTATTCAAAATTTAATAATCTCACATTTTCATATCCTGATTCCCATCAATTTTTGAATGTTCGTTATGGAGCCCTGGATTAAGTGCATCCATCTCAAATGATTGAGATCATCGTAATTAACACAGGCAGGAGAAAACCATCCCTTGCCTCTGAGACAGTAAGGGGGGCTGACCAAAGGAGACCAAAGAAAGCACTGACATGGAGGCAGATCGCTACTGAAATGCACAAGGTTCTGACTGATGTCATTAAAGTGGTCAATTTAATCCAAAAAACGGCCCTGAGGCCTGAGCCTCTCGACCAGCCTTTCCTCTGTGTGGACAGACGGGAGCCGATCATTCAGCTGTGTTGTTTCACTGTGAGGCGAGGTGGCTCTCCAGGGGTTCCATTATATTTTCCCTTCAAGCCAAACTCCAAACAGGAATTCTGCTTTGTTGGTGTTTCCTTGATCAGCAGCGAGTAGCACTGTGCCGTATCAAATGGCGAACAATAATATCAGAATATCTTTATATATTTTTAGCGCAGATATTGAGGCATGGTGACGTGTTAATGCATATCTGATGCATGTTGCAGGTCAGCTACTGACACAACAAATGTGTTGGATAACCTGGTGAGGGGAGGCACTATCATTAGCTAGCTGTACTTTTGGTGAAATTAGTGAGTGTGAACTGTGCCTGTGTATCAGCTACACCAAGTTCTTTGCATTAACGGCTACTGTCAGCTGTAGTCTGCTTCTTTAAGAGTTTATTTTTCCAAGATCACACTGGCAAAATATTGCTACTGATATATATATATATATCTTAACATAACATGTATTATGTTCAATTCCAGTGAAAACCCAAACTTTCCATACATAACAAATGTGGCAAAAATCTACAATGATATCAATCCCATCCAGAATAAAGAGACATTTAAGGGCAAACAAAGACTCCTCATCTTAAAAAAAGTAAGTGTTACTGTAATAAAATTAAATTCCCCACATATTCTTAGATTTTGTATGCCTTTTCAACATGGTATACTCAATTGCTACTGGGTTCAAAACGCGTTCCATTGTCCTCAGCTACAAGTTTTGACAGGCAAAAACAAGGATTTTGCTAAAATTATTGTAGGAGGTACTTTCTCTTTCATCATACGCTTCCCTGTCAAGCCAAGAGCACAGCAGAACATCCTATCTTAGATGAGAGATCAGGTCCTATGATATGTGTATCTATGACAGGGCAGCCATAAGGGTTGTAGAAGTTACAATTACTGAACAATTACAATAACAGTTACTGAATTATATGTTTGACCAAAAATAAAGCACTCAGGCTTGTGGTTTCCAATTACTGTGGTTTTATGAACCCCAGGTTGTCAACACAGGAATGTTGAACACATGCTGTCTCATATTAATATGAGAAATAATGTCAAATAACAGAATCATGAGTAAAAGTTAAACTAAGAGCATAAAAGAACCCCTATTCTTTGATGTGAGCCTAACTGCTAGTGTCATTGTTTCCGACAGAGCCGTCAGAACGTCTCAACCTCTATCCCAGTAACACACAAAGCAAATACAAAAGAAAACATTGTCAGTGAAAGACTCATGGGGTAACGGAGATGCCAGGAGCAGGGTGAATCACTTAGCGAGCTGTGCTCTTGCATTCTGCAGCTGCCACCCACCACAACACATCTGCCACTGGGAAAAACACTCAGACGGAAAGCCGCATCCAAACGAATTGCTTCATGACACAAAGATCACTTCTTCAAATTGAAATTCATTTGCGATCGAAATGGGGTTGATCCCCTGAGTGCACATTTAACAGTGTAAACCCACATACAGGTGGCAAATGGTAGATTATGCAAGCGCACACTCACTTGCACAAACTACATGCAAAGTAGATGCAAATGTGCGCACACACACACACACGCACACACACACACACGCAAAATACACTTAGTTCCAGCAAGTCCATTAGTTTTCTTTACGCGGGGTCAGTGCACCACCTCCCTCCCCTCCTCTGGCTATCTCTGGGCACATGCCACTGCTGGGAAAAATCCAAACGCGTATCGAATCATCACATATCAACAAACAACGCCTTCCCGGCTCAGCCAAGCTATTGCAATCCCCCTTTTATTGCATTTCCCCGGGATTTCATATTATACATGCTCAGCTCCACAGAAAGGAGTCAAAGCTCATCTCTAGATGCGTGGAAAATGCCTGAGAAACACAAAGCTACAGGAGGGGATCCATCGACCACGGGCTGAATACTGCACCAAAAATTACTACCAGCTTTGTTGATATGAGCCACATGGCAACAAATCATCACGTTATTTACATTGACCGGGCCAGGCGGTAGGAAACGATCTTTACTGAAGGCAAGGTGAACATTCGCACAATGATTTAAGATGACAACACCAACAACAAACACTATTCTGTCTGTTGTGAAATATTCTTGTTGGACATCATTACATGTCACATTATTTGTGCATTATTGGCATGTAGGTTGCAGTGATTTTCTGTCCTTAACTAACTAGAGTCTTCATCTATATCCAGTGTTTAAAAAATTAAAACTGGACTTTTATGGTTCTAAATCTGGGGTCCTGAATTATTAAAATGCCAGGGAAATGAGTGTGGGGATATATTTCCTCCTTCATAAAACCGTCCCTGGCAGGCGCCATTAGCCTATAATATCTGTATGACAAACCAAAGTCACATTCAGAAAGCAATTTTCCTTCCACAACACAATTTCATCCATTAATTGCCTAATGAACAAGATGTTATCCAAGGATACCTTTCCAATGACCACTTACGAAAAGTAGGAAGAAGACTTAATATGATGGAAATAAGTGTGACAGACTAAACGGTCCCTTCTGAATGCACTGACGCATACTCTGACCTTCCCTGTCAATCTGGAGGGCAGACAGGGTGGCCATTTATGTTGTGGTGGAGGAGCTTCCGCCGTGGAAACAGTTTTCATCATTACTTGCAGAGAACCTTGCCAGAAACCCAGGGCTGACTGACCGCAGGCCGCAAAATAACAATAAACAATGAAAGGTCAAAAGGTGTCTGAGCATTCACTGACCCTTTTATCGGGCGGTGCGTCCGTGAATCATGTACATTTGTAGTCACGTGGACGTCTGTTCTCAGAAGGACATTTTCCTAACTCTATGAACAGAGAAAGTGCTCCATCAGACGCGAAGAAAAACAGCTACCCAATACACTGGCTCTCTATTTCATTAGAAATTTAGCAATTATCTAATGTATTCATTACTTGAGATGATACAAATCAAATCTTTGAATATTTAATCAATTAAAAGCGCCTGACATTTCTGAATACTGCAATGAATAAAGCTCATAATAATGCTTGATGGCATACGTTTCTGCACTCAGTGAGTTAGCTGTAAAATACAGATGCTGTACTAGTGGCCATAGTTTACAGGAGACATGTTTATTCTTATTTTCCTTTAGGAGCATGTTTTTAAACCTTTACAACATTGAACGCAGAATTAAGGCCAGCAAGGTTGTTTGAGGCACTAACTTCAAATTTCACTATATTTCACTGGGCAATTCAGGGTTTTAAAGGGGGAAATATTGTCCAGACTTCCACGTTAGCATTTTCACACACTGAATAAAACCAAGCCATTTTAGGTAGCGCATCTTTGAAATATGATACTCTGTTAATTTGGCTAAACTTTATGGATTTATAGTGTTTTGCAAAACTTTTAAACACTGTTCACTTATATAATGTTCAAAAACACAGTAGAAGAACATATACTTTCACCTATCACCGCTTAAAAACACACATAAAGCTGACCTTTCTTAAAATTATTGGAAGTAATTCGTGAATTTCATATTTTTCTCATATTAGCTTAGCTTCGTATTCAACGTATCAGCATAGCATTAGCCCAACGCTAAATTAATTAGCTTAAACACTCACCTGTCTGAAGGTGTGTTCAGGAGCAGCGATACTTTACCTCCTTCTTTTGCTTTCTTTTATCCCGTGTTCTTTTTCTTCCGTCGTTGTCCGATCGTTGAAAGTGTTTAAATCCAATGGTTATAGCACAACACACAGTTTTGGACCGACCAAACCGCTTTTAGACAGACAGAAAAACACACACACACAAACAAATGCCTACCGGGTACTATCGCTGAAAACCATGATGCATTTACTACACTGCGGAAAGTTGTAAAAAACAAAACAGTTTCATGTTGTTAAAACGCAATTATCATTAAGTAGGAGTTAAATTGTGCATATATGCTGTCTTCTTCTGTTCCGCTTTCACGCCCTTGTTTTTTTTCTTAAATCCATCCTTTCAAATGTAATGATTGGTCACTGAACTCAGTTTTCCCAGGTGGAGACTTGGGCAACCTCCACTATGTCTGACGACAATGCAACATTTTAGTCCACACAATTTTGTTGTCAATAAAACTTGATTTTACTCGAGAGGTAGCTTTTGTGCTTTGAAAAGATAATTTAACAACTTTGTAATTCACATTTGTAACGCAATTCAGTTGATTGAAGCATAATGTTTGTGACGACTCCTACTGTGGTAATGGTTAAAAGGTTACGCACTCAGCCATACAATTCTTTAGAGGGATGGGTACAGGGTTTTTCCCCATGTTTTTTCTAGCAGAAGCCCTGGTAGGAATGGTTTTTGATGAGATTTGGGGAAACTCTTACTCTTACCTTTTAAACATACAAGCACAATGCATTACAGTTTCAGTGG
The DNA here is from genome assembly GCA_900303265.1 of Brotula barbata. Taxonomy (NCBI): domain Eukaryota; kingdom Metazoa; phylum Chordata; class Actinopteri; order Ophidiiformes; family Ophidiidae; genus Brotula; species Brotula barbata. The sequence goes on along the minus strand of OMNV01007941.1, from coordinate 32,910 downwards.
TCTTGATGGGGACGTATGGGATAGATGATGGGATTATTTTCTCCCAGGCTGGTATTATATGAATACAAATATTACAAATACTTAAACTGGAGCATACATTCAAGCCCCCGTAAATAAATTAATAAATTAAGTATGCTCATTGGGTTATTTGATGGCAAACTTTAATGTCACATTTGGGCAACATAGACCTGCCCAATCCAAGTGGCGGTCGCTGTGTTTTTTGGAGTCAAACCTTTCAAAGATGGGTGCATGGACTAATAGGGGCAGTAATCTTGGACAATGTTTTTGATCTAGCTAAGTCAAATTGTTAGCTATTGTCGTTTTGTTGACACTACAAAACAAGTGGTCACAATCAATTTTTCAAAGGCCTACTCATTGTGGTGTGAGACTTACAGTAGCTCAAGACCCCACTGAGGGCAGATGAAAGATGTTCCTGAGCATACTTTTGACCCCTAAAATGACAAATGAGACATCCTATAGTCTTTTGGACTTTGAGAGGACATGCAAGGGCCCAGAATTATCATTGGTAATCAGAATGTCTTTTGACTGTTCATGTTCACAGTTACAAGGCTCTTTTAACATCTTTCATTTACATGCATTCTGTTTTCGCATACATTATCTGGATAAAGACAGCTGGGTATGTAGTTACACCTGGCTCAACACGCGTCCTAGTTATTTGGGTGGTGTCTGCATTGTAATCAGCTCTCAGTAGGTGGGCCATTTAAGCCCATCCCTCTTCCCTCTTCCATGGACAATCATCATCATACATGTGTCCCTGCTCTTCAGATTGATTTTAGACCTGGCTGCTTGCGAGAAATCAGCGATATGATCACAATCTGAGCCGAACATCATTCAAATCACCATGCATGCTATCGCAGCTTTCATCAGTGCCAACTCCAGTGTCCGTATCCGATAACATCTCAAAGTAGAATAAAATAAAGGGTCATATTTTTACACACAGAGGCCATTTTCTGTATGACACTGTGATACTACCCGAACACAATACTGCTAAAAAATACTTTTGGTTTATAGTATCATTTGCATCTATAGTTTTAAATACAGTAGAAGGTATTTCCTTTGGTTTTATGAATAGCATACGATATGGCCATCATTCCTGCAAAAGATGCTCAGATTAGCTTGAGGCAACAAAAAGGGGCAACTCATTACTTGTGAGTGAAACTGGGACATTTAATAAGGTAACACAAGTTCTTCAAAGCAAAGAGTTCTTTCCAAATCATACTTAATTTGGTTGTTTTTGTTGTAACTGTGAACGTCAGAGGATATATGGAGCTACCAATAGCCCAGCATTCATTTTTACCACCAGTCCACTGATGGGGGTTTTAAGTTTCATTTACATTTTCCCCTTGAAGAGTTACATTTTTGTGATTTTTCTTTCATGATAACAAACAGTCAACCACGCTTCTTGTCAGTAGGACTTCCTCAACAAAAGCACCAACGCATTTTCTTGTTTGACCCACCACGTCCCACTTTGAACACTTCCATCATGGTGTTGGATTGGTTTAGAAATTTTAAACTTACAGTTTTATTACAGTATGTCCACCCACATTTAAGACAAAAGCCACTATGGTTGTCCTCAGACAATACGGCAGGCCCCGTGAGACTAAAGGCCTCAGTATACCTCATACGAACAGGGAACCATGTTTAGAACTGTTCAGAATGTCCACACCGGAGGGCTGGACAGAAAAGAAAGCCTGCTGTCATTGAAAGTGGGGGGCTTGTTAACTCTGCGTGTGTGTGTGTAATTATGGTCGTGGTGTGATAAAGCATATAAACAAGGGTAATGGTGCATACTTGAGGAGATGGGAGTGTTTTTTAACAGGAATCTGCATTGCAATCTTGACAATGAATCAGATACATGGGAATAACAGGCTATTCATACTACAGGGGCGAAACCATGGACACAAGGATGGGAAAAAAATAAAAAACAGACTGTGAGACAGAAATTAAAACCCTCCCCACCTTCAGACCTCAACACACCAAGCCAGTTTTAATTGACTATCAGAGCAGGGTTTTTCCCCGATGCTATCCAACAGGCACTTCGAATGAAGAATATTGAGGCCTTAACAAGAGACTGAATCTCCGATAGATGAGAGAAATGAACCTACGTAGCAGAGTTTGAAGCCCCGTAGCCATCAGTAATCAGGTCGAGGGCTGAGGTGGTGTCTGCTACATGTAATGTCCAAGAGAGGCGCTACCATGATACAAAGTACTACAAAACTTGTTCTTGTACAAAAACAAACATTTTTTGTAGAAATTCTGCATTTAAACAGCAATTGATACAGACTGAAAACTGCCGAGTGCAGTGCGAGGATGGACATGAATGAGAACTTTGACAGTTTACATTGCTTGTAGAGGCATTTAACATAATATGCATGACAGAAAGTTCTTTACAATGGCAGAACTTTGGCACGATAAAGGCATTACAAAATAAAATGATTATTCAACAAGGTCAGCATAGACGATTCCAAACTAAATATCACGTTATTACATCAGTCCATAGTAAATCATTTGGCACTGACTATCATTTCCCTTCTTGTTGTGAGGTTAGTGTCTGATCAAATGATTGTAACGAAACTCAGGCTACTGGAGGGAGGGACTGATGGGGTCACACACATGGAGGTCAGAGAAGAGGGCTTTGACATTAACAGAAAAACTACATCCGGTGTTACTGTCACAATAGTGTTTTCATTCTGCACAAGTGCGTCAGATGTGCCTGAAATGAGCATGTGTGTGTGTGTGTGTGTGTGTGTGTATGTATATGTGTATGTGTGTGTGTGTGTGTGTGTGTGTGTGTGTGTGTGTGTGTGTGTATGTATGTATGTATGTGTGTGTGTGTGTGCGCGTATGAATCCACTTCCTTTCAGTGATGGACCCGCTTTGTCGTAAACCTTGGATCTTCTGTCAGTTTTACACACAGACCCACTCAAAGTCCTTCAAATCCAGACCACCGTGAAACTCCTTTCAGAAAGTGAATGTCACAGTGAGGTGACACTGCTCAGGTATCTATATTTCCACAGGAAACATCTGTCTAGTTAAGCAAGTGGGGGCAAAAGGAATCTTTAGTCAACATTGAGGTCCCCTTTCCTCTCTCTGGTTTGACTGAGGGGCATGTTTAGGCTGTGTTCAGCGTTCATGCCATGGTTTCCTTTCCTGGGAGTCTCCTATCATTGAATGTGTGCATGTTAATGACCTCCTCTGTTTTAACGATGACGGGCGGCTGAGGCTTCTGTTTGAGGCGGCGCTGGCACTTCAGAGACACTCGCAGCTCGTCCATCATGGCGCTACAGAATGACCGCTGAAACAGGACGCAGGGAGAGGTTACATAACTTAAGTCAAACCCATACAACTCTACTATCCACTCTAGAATATTATTAAATTGTAAATATTGGCCAAATATAAAGTCACACCAGTTCATGTTTTTGTCAATGTCACTAGTGAATATCAGTTTATAAGCCAGCATCAATTATTGCAGATTTAAGTAATTATATTGATAATGTTGTTTTTTTAAGAATTTATTTATTGCTGTAATATGAATATTATTTACAAATGTGAATTTACTGTGCTTGCAGATGCAAAAACTGAGATTGTTTTATATATCTGCTGTGTTCTGTGTCAGTCCTGAGCTGGCAACACTGACAGACAGCGAAACACAGATGCTAGCCAAATGCTTGTTTACTAGCCCCAAACCACTGCCTGATCAGGGTGTGTCTAACTGGTGTGTAGGAGGGCAAATTTGTGTTACACCTTAAAAATGTTACAGAATAAAGAATCAAAAATGAGGCTTTTTAGCACTTTTACCTGCGACATCACACATCAGAATAATTCTGACCCTCTGTTAAACTTAATACAATCAGATAATATTAATGAGGAGATGATGACAATAAAATAAGTGTTAAGATTGTTATGAATTTTAAATGTAAATCATAGCTGATATCTTAAATATTGGAGAAGTTGATAATAAGCATTGTCATTGACTCAAGGAAAACTCAAGATAGAGTGGAGTATTTACACACACTGCGAAACATTCATTTGAGAGCTAAATAATAGATTTGGAAAAACAGGTCTAATGTGTCCTAGATTTTCCTTTTCCATTGAACACATGCGGTGCTTTAAGGAGGTGCATACACAGAGGATTCCATTAGTCTGGGAGTTTTAGTGTTACACGGAGGTGTGAATGCTGTTTCAGGTGCTTTCTCAACCTGCCAGGAACAAAGTCCCATGGGAAACATTCAACACTTGTAAATTTTTCAAATGGAAAATGTAAAGATATTGAATATTACACAACATTCCCAACTCAGCAATTTCAACCCAAATATTCCCATCCTGCCTTTAAGATATCAGCCAGCCTTTGACGGAGCAACATACAGTATATTAAGTACATTCCATAGTATGAGGATATGTCTTTGCATAATGCAGGAAGTGTGAAATCCTCTAAACCGTCAATATGTTTGCATGACTAATTCCCGTACATTCATTTGCTGATTATGCAAAATCAAATTCAAATTCTTCGAGGGTGTGGGCGTAAAAAATATCATAAAGCATTTATGTGTTTTTGTGTGTGTGTGTAGGTGTGTTACATTTACTCTGGATGGATATGTGTAGGTGGCTTATTCTCCACGTATTTTTGTTTTTCGTCCATGTTTTTGCATGCGTCTGTCTAACATGTGAATAAGACATTTTGTACACTGTGAACTCAGTGATTAGAGCTTGCAAAACAAAAGGGCCATGAAGGGAAATAGAGTCGGAAAACGTGAGGGGAGGAACAAGTGTGAGAATGATGGGGATAGGGGGTTAAAAATGGCGGTGATAGGGAGGAGAAAGCCAACGGGGAGAGAAAATAGAGAAGGAGAGGCTTGTTGTCAGCATGTAAATTACTAACACCTTGGCAGCCTAGAGACTGTGGCATTTGCAAATTATACGAATATTGTGACCTAGTCTAGCAGCTCTTGATTAATGATACCTAAGATGTGCTGGGAAACATATGCAGCTCGTAAAAAAAGAAAAAAAAAAGAAAAAAAGAAGCCAGAAATTAATTACTATTGCAATAAAGTAACACTCTACTACACTGTGATGATTATGTAGATGTAAGTAATTAAACACATTATTAAAAGGGACCTAACAATTATTTGGAAACATCATTGCAGATATACTGTAAGTACTCTGCACGATGTGATGAATCGCATTAGAATCAATCAAAAAAAAAAAAAAATAGAGCACAGAAAGAAAGCAGTAAAATAGATTAACTTTCTAGAAGGTAACAAACAGAAAATGCTGCAAATATGCTGCAGTGTTTTCATTTTTCAAATGAGTCACATTGTTAAAGTCCTGCACCTGCAAAAGGCACAAATAAACCAACTAGAAATATAGCTTCTGTACAAACTGTGCACTGGCACTTTTTCCTATTTATTTTATTTCAATATATTAGTTCTGCCAAGGAGGTTATATTTTCACATGCTCGGATAAAATGCTTGGTGGAGGGATGGGGCATGGCACAGGGTTGAACTCGATAAAATCTGATGTGGATCTGTATCCAACGGTGAACGCAGTTCTTACCCAAACAGCACTGAAAAAAAGAAATCAGGCATGTTTGACTGTCGATAGCTGCAAGTTGGTCCACAATTGGGCACATACTAACAACTAGTATGTGTCCAATTGTGGACACATACTAACACATATCATGAAAGTGATGAAGTCTGACCATTATTGAATTTGTTGTTGTCTCATACAGAGGCAGATTTTAACATTAGGCCAGGTGGATGAATTCCTGGGATCCCTAAGCCAATATGACCAGCATATATACTGATTAAATAAACCTAAATACTAATATAAAAAATATAATTAAGTATAAAAATATATATTCCTTTCATTGTTATTATTCTCAACATATTGACTGAAGCCTTATTTTTCTGTTGTGCTCCCATCATAAAAATGAAGCAGTAACAACATTAGAAAATGTCAAGAGTTTAGATTTTTTTTTTGCTTTTAGAGCAGAGATTTCAGCGTCAATAACATTACAATTTCTAAACAGAAAAGAGGACAAAAAATGGCCCTGTGTATGCCCAGGGCCCCCAATTAATTGAGTCTTCCCCGGTCCCTGGAAGCCCTCTGCTAAGCTGCTCCTTCAGCAGGAGTTTTCGTGTGCTCCCCCTGTATTTGTGTGTGTATCCTTCCTGTGCTCTGTTTCCACCAAAAAGCAACCACATGTGTGTGTTTGGTTAACTCTCCTGCCATTGCCGTTGCCAAGGCACTAGGCTGTAAATTGGGAGTTAGTTCTGGGAGCTGCACTGTGGCTGCCCGTTGAAACGGATAGAATGATTGAAACACAGACATTTTTATCCACTGAAGAAAGGCAATAGCAAGATCAGTAAAAAATACAAATTTGACCAAGGCAAACTTTGTCAATCATGTTTGTCCTTTGCCGAGGTGTGAAATTTAATGAACGCCCTTGGGGTTGTCAAAGAACCTGACAAATGAAACCCAAATTCAAAATGTCACAATGATGGACAGAGAAAAACAACAAACTTCACGACCATTAAAATACAATAAAATGATTTAATCCTTCAAATCACAACTAACTCTTGTACCTTCTCCAGCTGGGCGTTCTGTTTAGACTTGTAAAGAACCTCCCCAACGGCGACAAACACAGACAGCACCAGTCCTGCTGCCAGCACGATGAAGATCCCACCAATGTTCTGTACCCCCAGAGCGCTGGCCTCCTTGCTCTCCTCTTCGGGACAGCCATTCCCTCTCCACCACTTCTCCTTCATCATATGCAGCTTCCCTTCTTCCTGCAGCTGCAGAATAGCGATGGTGATCTTGTCTCGGTACGGTGAGCCTGCGGGGACACATGCACAACACGAGACGAATATGGGTGGTAGCCAGATACGTATAAATATGGCTAAATAATGTGATGCCAACAGGGTGAAGGAAACATGCTCTGGTTTGAATCGATCCTAACTTGTCCTGATATTGCCTGATGGAGTTTCATGAGTTCTCCGTCAGATTTCACTAATCCTGAAATTCACACTTTCTCTCCACAGTGTGACGAGTTGTACGACGAATTGGCAACATAGACTTGGCTTGGTTGCCGGGTGAGGGAGTGCTGGTACTGATTCTGACGAGTAAGCTGCTAAGTGTACATCCTTAAATATGCCATAACTGGTGTGCATAATTAGAGAAAACAGAGAAGCCCAGTGGGGAGTGTATCACATGGGTGCCTATGTGTTGGGGATTACATCTGAGATATGGTTGCTCCATCAGCGTGTGTCAATGCATGTTAATGCTATGATGAGTAAAAATACCCAAATCCACCAACAGTGGGAGGATGCTCGAATTAGCAACAGAGCATTACGGCACAGCGGGCGCTAGTGTGATCAAAGGAGGACTAATCGCTGCAGAGTACCCGAGTGGGGTCGTGTTCCTCTCCCCCATCCTCAGTGTGACACAACACAAGGCCGAAGTGCTACGCGCGCACACACACACACACACACACCGTAACCAAGCCAAGAAAGATTAATGCTCACTATGAACATTCATGTTTCATTTATAGACTGCTTTAAAAGCTTGTTAGTGTATTTATGCTGTTATGAAACAGATAAATTGTGCAGCTTGGTTGTGCATTTAAATTCCTCTCCAGGATTTTGGGTCACACATTTATTCAGTTACTTAAACTAGATGGAGCAGTAATAAAATGTTTAATTTTTATGTTGCAAACATAATCAAAACCATTTTATGAGCCTTTTGCACCCAAAAGCCTGCAGGGTAGAGAAAGACAAATGAAACTCTCTCCAGGTAGCAGTGAAAAATCACCATGCCTGTTGTTCACAAAAAGTCTTCCCTGTCATCCCCTCTAGCTGACTCTGTCTGTCTCATCTATCATTTATCAATTGCCATCCATCATCCTTTAATCTTCAAGTCTTGATACATTTATAGTGACAAAGGAGACATTAAACCCAAAAATGAAAATTACAGAGGCTCTGGTTTGTGTACGGTGTACATTTTCTCCTTTGTTCAAAAATCGTATGGCTCTGAATAGAGCCGTGCATATGCCTGTGCGTGTGCAGTGCATATGCACAGCTCATTTGAAGATGAGAGATCTATCAACTATCTCAGTCCCCTGATTCTGGCTCCCCTCATATTTCAAATGATTAATGATGGCCTAACAAAGCAGGCCTTGGATAAATGCTAATAGGATGGGTCCTTAGAGAGGAGGATATGGAGAGTGGGACCCAGGCGAATGGAAAAGCACCGTGCTTGACACACTGTGCATACACAACTACCTGACAGATGTTCAACACCAGAAGACATCCATCATTCCCACACTGTCTGGCTTCAAGTATTAATGTGATCACTGTTTAAGTCGATAGCTGTATGGATGACGCATTTGCGTTTTGGGAACAGGGCATATAAAAACCGACAGGCACTAAAAGGTTAAGACTTATTATACAGCTTGCTCTGGTTTATTGCTGTAACTGCCCTACAGGGAATGATCTGCTAAACTGTGCCTAACAGGCTGAAAGTTATAAGCTAAAGGTTGACGTGTAGGTTACAGTTTCCATAATGTTTGTGACAAGGACGTGGAGATGTGCACACATCTGGAGTCCAACCAAAGGAAGACATTTTTATAGAAGCAATAGAAGAAAAAATCCCTCACATTTGAAGCTCATTTCTAAAGCTCCTGTTCAGTGCACGGTGTCCCTTTAACGATACAAGGTATGTCCCGGGTGAAACCAATGAAAATGAGGTGTTATCGTTAGTGTAAAATCACCTGCTGCATATTTATGAGGCACACTTTTTACAACTTCCTTCTTTGTCGGAGTTACTGTAAATGGACATGTCAAATCAGCAATTTTCTGATTTAGGGCCTGAATCAGAGTTGTAAAGGGAAATATAGACGCATATTCATAATTGAGCTGTGTGGGTGAGAAACAGCGTTTTTGGAAGGTACATTCAGATTATTAAAATCACTCTCATGCAGGTTCACACCTCTGAGGCTGCCAGGATCGTCTGGTGTTCAGCTTTGTGTGAATGAGGTTTTCCAACGTGTCCTTTCCCTCCTTTTAAAAACAAGCACCGGCAATAAATCTTCCCAAAACCCGCACAGGCACACTGATACGCACTGCCATGAATAATAATTGTTTTACAGTGATCACATTAACCTACAGAATACTACTACTATTGCTGATGATAATAATAATAATGACAACAAAAACAAAAATAATAAAAATGATAATAACCCGCAGAAACATACACATAAAGGCATTGATCTATTGTGTGAAGGTTAAAATAAGTGGGTGGCATAATGATGAAACCATGGTAACAAGTCATACTGTAGGTATCTATAAATTAAATGTTAATTTATTAATAATTGCGTGCCGGTAAGTTGCTGGTTTCATCTCCTTCTCCTCCATGTCCCTGAACAAGACCCTAACTCCAAATTGCTCCTAACTAGAAAGTGGGCCTCGGCTGTCTGTGTGTGAATGTGTGTGTGAATGGATGAATGTGAGGCAAACATTGAAGAGTGCTTTGAGTGGTCTCCGAACTAGAAAAAGTGCTTTAGAAATACTGTCCATTTAAGTACTAATTAAAGCCTGTACTGGGTGTAGTACTAATGCCATAATGAAATGAGAAAAATATTGATAATTAAAATGTCATTTTCCCTATTATTACCGAGAAATACATTTGTTGAAATTAAATGGCACCGTGGCTGTGAAATGCTAATTTAGCTTTAAGTGACTTTTAAAAGTAAGTGACCATTAAGTCTTTATATTATTGTATGAAGTATGACATACACGCTGGAACAAACAGTGACTACTTTGAGACAACATGGAATTTGAGCTGTAACATACAAACCTGCCCATTTTCCCACCATTAATTCACATCAAATGGCGACATGAGAGTCCTCCATAACAGTGCCAGCAGTTACATTGTATATATGACTAAGTACCTTATATCAACCAGTATTGTATTGATGTGCAGCAATATTCATGATACGTGGAGCAATTTTAATTTTTCCTTTCATATAAATATAATTATGAAGAAACATTATACTGTAATGGTATTCATTGTTATGTGTTACACTGCTATCAAAGACATGTTTCAGGCAGTAATTGTTTTTTTCCCGATCACAGTTATGTGGAACTACAGCTCCCCACTGGAGAGGATCACACAAAAAATGGGGGAGAGTCTGCCCTGAATACGAGGGACGGACTCAGCAGAACTAGAATATGCATGACATGTGATCAAAACTATAAGTAAAAAGACTTTTCAAATTTTTTGATCACCAACATGTGACTTAAACGCAGATTAAAACGTTACCCAGCACCTGGGCTTGGACTTATGTTTTATAAATTGAATGCAAATAAGATAATTCTGTATTACGGCGTCTCTGAGGGCGAAGACTAAAAGATGCCTGTAAGTGGCATTCATGAATGAGGGAACATGGTTGTGTTGCTATCAGCGCTTATATCTGGCACTGCACCTTATGAATTACCCCCAGCGTCTGAATTAAAATCCTATTTTTCAAAGAGGACTTGGCGTGAAAACAGAAGTCACGGTGATCAACTATTTTAACACTTTTTCTATTCAAGACGTACAATTTTCAAAGGGTGTAATCGTCTTTATTTTTGAAATATTGAGCAATGAACATCAGGGTTAGAAACTGAAACGACCAGGAGAAGTAAGAGCTTTTTAGCCATTATTGTTGAATTATTTCGGGTGAAAACTTTGATAGATTGCATTGAGACCATTTTGGATATTTTTGTACCTAAATATTTGATACAACCTGTCACCCACCGTATGAATGAAAAAGAAACTCAGTCACCTTTTTGTGGCCATTTCAAGGGCATCACTGTAAGTAATTCTGTACTTATGGACCCACAGTAGAACCATATATCATGGCATCACCTCAGTTTTGTTACAGCCTTGGCAATCATGGCATCCCTGCAGATCCATAACTGCCCCATACTCATCAGCAATAGACAGCTCCAGATGTGGATGGCCAGAATTACTCCTCCATATTTTGATGACCTTCATATCACAGATGATAGATGTGACCATTACGGTGGGTTGCAGTGCTCTCTGTGGCCTCATCATGACCACCCTAACCTTGGTGGTGGTGGGATTGGAACTATCAACAGCTTTCAACTCGGGTCCCTGGGAGTGCCATGGTTATGAGCACATTTATTATCAGACTGTTTTATATGCACCAAAACTGTTACCATAAAGACATCTACTAAGGAGGCACACATAATGATGTTTGTCTGTCTGTTTGTCTGATTGTTAGGAGGATATCACACAAAGTCATCAGATTTGGATGAAATTCTGTTGATCAGTGGGGCTTGGATTCGGATGCACAGCTGGATTTAGATACAGGATTTATTTCAATCTTTGTAGCAAAGCAAGATAGGACATTTTAACTTGTTTTATTTTTTTTTTCAATTATACTGCAAAAAAGCAGTCATGTCCATGATCTTTTTTACATATGATTTGAAGATAATATAAAAATATTAAGAATCTGACTTTATTCTGGCAATAATGCAAAATTGGATGGCTGTTGGGCCTTGAGAGATGTATGAACTTTTTCGGGATGCTCTGTGAAATGAGAAAAATATCTAATGCAGGATATGATGCCAACAGGTAGTTAAAATATAAATGCCAAAGCCATGTTGCTTTGGTTTTATAATCAGAGGATTTAGATTAAAAAGATCTTGTATCACAAAGTTTGATCAGTTTTAATGCGTGTTTAATACTCTGCGGTGCTGGATTGATGTGGTTTATTAAAGTGCCTCTCAAACTTTTGAACCACGTACCATCCCTGTACCACCTAACAAACCACCAACTCACAGGAAAACATCACATGTGCATGGGTGCTACACTGAAATCAGGGGAGAAGAAGTACGTAGCGTGCTGACAGAGCTATTTTCAATAAGAGCGACAAATACCTTTTAATGATTTCAATCCCGGATTTCAATCATTTGGAAATAATTTACTTTGATTACAGAAGTTCTACAGATTTATGTGGTGCCGATTCCCTGTAGAAATTTCCAGAATGTGACACGGTACCACTGGGATTACTGGTGCTATAGTGTGTGAACAAACAGTTGTGTCAGCTAAATCACAGAGCAGTGCAATAAATAGACATTTAATATGATTTTATAATTATTTCATTGTCTCATGCCTGATGTTACACATTAAAACTCTGTAATGCTGTTTAACCCTGGTTTGCTACTCTACACATTAAGTAATCCTATGGGAAAATCATTACTGCTACTACAAATAAGGAACGGGTTGGACACAGAGTTTGTGGCAGAGCTCAATTGATGCCTGCTTTTTCAGCCTCAGGCACACGTTAGCCTTATCCATAAATTTAACCTCTTGTCCATTCTCTTTTCATTAAGAGAAACCCTTAACACCTCACTCCGCTGAATTATTATGACCATGACTCCATCAATAAAGGTCAAACCATCTGTTCTCACACAACATTATATACGTTAATCTGTCAGATAATATTGCGTGGATCTCCCCCGCAATACTGCAATCCATGACACAGAGAAGGGAAGCAAATATTGTACTTCATAAACCAACAATTGGTTTTGTATTTTTGCCTATATTACCTAACACCACATATTTCAATATTAGAGCCATGAAAAAACAATGTAAGCCTTCAATGTTATGCCAACTAACTCTGGCAAATTTTTGATCTCTGAGCCAAAATATATTATTAGTGTGCTTAAGTGACTGAAAATGTGGCAAAAAAGAAATTGTGACTTAGGAAGTACGACGTGTGTTTCCATCTATTGGTTTGGAGCAAATACACTAAGCTACGCAAAGCTCAATTATGTCAGAGGTTGACGTTGGCTTTTTTATCTTTTTTGAATAAGTGGTGCAAAAAAAGACATAAAAATATAGAAATACCTTGCTGGAAACACGGCTACTGGCATCGCAAAACATCTCTAAACCCTCTGTGTCTTTTGCACACTTAACTCGCCTCTGTGGGTATTTAAGCATACTAAAGCAGTGTGGTTACTATGACAAAGTTGTATGGAAAGCAGATGATTGGCTAGAATCCCCACATTACATTTCCGCTCGTGGTGTTATCTGGCTTGAACAACTACATGGCCATTTTTACAAAACGTCATTTCTGTGTCACATGATAATGATTTACGTATCAGACCAAGACCGGCAAAAAATCATGCAAAATCCCCATGTGATTGATTTTCTAATAGCCTATAACTGCTTACTACTGCACACAAATACACACGAGCAGAGCCTACTGACCCATGGGAGTGTCTGTTATAGTTTCTGGGTTGTATCTCAAGTCAGTAGCTACTGAATAATTGCAATGATCTCATTTGTTATCAACACAAAATAAACATAGCCAATCCCACTACACATGAAGAACAGTTTGGTTTCTCTCTGTGAGAATGTGAACAATTTTATCTTCTTTCTCGTCTTTGTCTCTTTTAACTACTGTGGATGTGCAGCCACCCCTTTCCCACACTTAGGTTAGAACTGAAGAAGCTATTTGGATACACGGAGGCTACAACAGAGGTTTAAAGCATTTTACCCATAGGTGTTCCCACTCCGTAGGCTTTGGAGTCGATGAGGCCCCCGATCTGCGTGAGGTTGCAGTTGCGCTGGGTGACAAACTCGATCGTGGTGGACTCCATTAAGAAGGCGTAGTCTGATGTCAAGGCACGCTGGATCCCCTCATCCACGTTCTTGACCATCACAGACTGCCTCCTGCTGTTCATGAACTCCCACATTTTGTCATAGGTGGAAATCTTGGTTTTCTGCAAGCAACGAGCGTACGGATCAGAATGAGACAAATGCTGTTATGAGAACTTTGTTTCACCCTGTTACAGCACACAGGCTATTTGGCTGATTGAAAAAAACTGTCTGGTAACTACCCTCTTTGAAAACAGGGGGAAATAAATAGTCACATCATAAAAAGACGAGGAGTTAATCAAAGAAACAGACATAAACTGTATTATAGCTACAAGCAGCAACACTGCAGCTGGGCTCCATTCTAGCAATTTAATCATGAGGAGGATAAAAGTAATAGAAAAGTTTTTGCAATTGGGCAGAATTCGTTATTAGAGAGTCAACCCTGAAACTATTTGTCCTCACATCAAGTTTGTTGCTTTAGCATTAAAGGTTTTAGAATTAGAAGGATAAGTCATACACACATTTTGGTGCATTAGGGTCTCGAGAGAGAAATAAAGAAAGAAAGAAAGAGAGACAAAAAGAAAGAAAGAAAGAAAGAAAGAAAATCCTGCTCACATCGTATTTTGTTGTTGAACCCACCTTGAAGAAGGTCATGGTGGCGCCGTCCTCCACCACACCATAAAGAATTTTAGTTTGCTTGGCCAGGTCATCGGCCGAGTCTATGGGTGACTCCATCCTCTCCACAGTGAGGAAGGCAGCCAGGTTGGCCGTATAGGACGAAATGATGATCAGGGTGAAGAACCACCAGATGCCTCCCACTATTCTTGTTGACAGGGCCTTGGGCATGAGCTCTGAGCCTGGGGTGAGGGAGGTGGCAGGAGTGAATGTTACTCATCAGGCATTCATCCTAGACAGTGCTAATGGTGGGGGTCAAGCCGTACTTTAAAAAGCACTAATCAATAACATCAGATCAATCACATTCATTTGTTCATTAAGATCAATGTGGAGAAGTGCCAGGCTGTTTGGGCCAGAGGGTCATGTACCCAAGGTAACCTCATATCCTGACTCCACAACCCACTGATCCCTGGGTGCTGATGGGCCAAGGGCAAGAGGAGAGGTCACTGGTTGTAGTTTTGTATAAAAAAAAGTAAGATTGAATAAAGTTGTATAGAGTGGTTTCGTATTTTAATACTGTGTACACTTCAAGGTTTTAAAGACTATGATTTCTGAGTGCAGAGATCTTGACTGGTATCGCTCCTTCCTGCCTTTTCAGTCTGCTATCCAAGAGCATAGAAAAGCCAAAAAGGTGTTGTGTGGTGGAATGCGATATGAGCAAGGCCAAAAAAAACGAAACTTTATAAAATCTGGAAATGCTAACCAGAACCCAAAAGAAGCGAAACTACATCTGTGAGACACTGGTGAGAAGGAAGGGAAACCTATTAGTTGTTACTGTGGAGTCAAATTAGGTATCCAGTTGCCAATTTAAGGCTTACCGTGTTTCTGTCAATAAAGCATTTTGGCTACTGTGTATTCACTTCTGTAGCAGCTACAGTAGTGCCTGTCGTCGTTCAGTGGGTTCATTTCTCAAAGAAGTGGAGGGCAAAGAGAGGGGGCATTAGGGGAGTCCAACAATGCTGAGCTGCACCGGGGTCCTCTTCCTCTCCGTTAAGCACAGGGCACCAAAATAGTCGTGTGACATCTCTTTCTGCAGTCGTTCAGATTTATTTGATTCAACGCTTTGTCACAATGATTCGCGCCAGCTGTTTCACCCCCCAGCCGTTTTCCAGAATGTCTTTTGCGATACTCTACGACTCTATTAGGAAACACGGATGATTGTAGTCGGTGGGCGTGTCTAATCAGTGCAAATTTGAATGTGTTACTTGTTAATATGTTACAGAAACAAAGCACCAATCAAAAACAGAGCTATCATGTCATGCCATGGCAGTTGAGGGCCTACGGCTTTGTTGAGCGCACACTCCTCAGTATAATACGCTATAAAAATGGAGTAAAGTGGATATGGATGTGTTTTTGTTATTGTGAGCGATGTGACTTCTTTTGCCAATGAATAAAAAATGACATGCAAATCTGGGCTCAATCTCAAAAGTTCTATCTTCCTATCGTGGACCCCCAGATGTCTCTCCTTGTTGCCGCTGGCTTGGCTAACACAGCCCAACCCTCAGAGACAGTGGGGTATAGAGAGCTCCAGCTCCACAGGCTGAGGCAACTACCTTGCTGCATGAGAGCCCCAACTCCAAACCAGAAACTATTGAGCAGCGTAAAATTGTTTTCCACTACATCAGAGTCGGGGTTGCATGGATGCGGGTTGTACCACTCGTATGGGCTGAACCTATGGAAGGAGAGAGCACAAAGACAGACATGTCAGCACAAAACACCGCACCGTTTGTTTGCTGGTGTTGATTAACACAGAACATAAATTTTACAACATGGCGAGAGGCAGTTTGAGAACAAAGAGAATGTAAATGTGTATGATCCTGTGTAGTGGCCTCGAGAGTCGGAGCATCTGAAGAGACCAAAATGAATCTTTTGGCCCGTGGTGAAGCTCGCGTTATTGGCATATTCAAATGCTGTCCGTTTGTGGTGTGAACAGATCAATAGGTTGGAATAACACCGTCTGTGCTGATAATGTCCCAATGCATGATGTTCTTAGGGGTTTTCTAGCGTCTACTGGTAGTGCGCGAGTGGCACATCCTCCGCACACACACCAACATGGGAGTTGTGTGCTGTTTCTTGTTTTCCTGGGCTCCCAGCAACTCCCCTCTTTTCTCCCTCATCCCAGCTGCTTTTCCTCTCCACACACACATACACACACACACACACACACACACACACATTCACACGCACACACACACATCTCTTCCTGCCTGCCTTTCCACCAACATCCTACACCTCATTTCTTTTTTATTAACTTGCTTCACCTATGAACCTCCCTCCCTCCCCTCCCCATCAGTCTCAGGCAGTCCACCTTGACTGATTGTCAGCATCTTCAAGTCAGTCGTGGACATTTCTCATTTATTATCTTAAGCGAAAGTGGCATGGCATTAGCACAGGGGGATTGGGTTAGCGTTAAGCATCAGGAACTGATTGAGTTTGTGCAGAAGTGGGTGATGGAGGGAGAATTGCTTATGCAGAGTGGAGGGGGCCCATCAGGTAATGCTGTTTAGAATTTTTGCCAGAACGTGCTGCATGCTAATAAGCCTGCGGGCTCATTCTTATGGGTTCGGGCTGTGTGGGAATGGTTTGCCAATTGTCAGCCAGAGCCTTTAGAGACAAACATGAACACATACATTAAGTGTTTATAAGACACAGCAGGATTTAAATATTCCCAGCCAAAGGCAATATGATGGCAATTTCACTGTAACACTGTGACTGCACACACGTGTGTCGTTCGACGATTCGCCATCGCTGCTGCATCCTAATTAAAGGCCTTATTTTACAAGATCTGTAAATGTGGCAACATTTTTGTCAGATTGCACATGCTTTCCAGCTATTTTCTGTGCTCTCCCCTTGAGAATCATCTACGTGGACAAGGCTGATGACACACTATAATTCTTCCTGTCAACCCCATCAGGATGCCTGATTTTCTAGAATGTCAATGAGCTCTGTCTCCTTGGAACCACAGGCTACTGCAACGGTGTAATGTGCGATGGTCTTGTGATGCTGCATGTAGCCTTGTGCACGTCTCCACATGTACCATGCTTGTGCACATGCCTGTACCCTATATCCGTGCTATGAATACACATGGGGGTGTGCAGTTGTGCGTTTATGGTGGCGAGCGCGCCGTTGAATAGCCTCATTCACATCCATCTCAATGTCAAATATTTTTCCCGTGATCATGTTGTTGTTAGACAAAATGGTGAGCGGCAGCCTGAGGTTATTAATGTGTGAACATTGTGAGTGATTGTGCGTGTCCGTGTATGCAGCAGGAGTAAATCCATAAAGCATGCATGATGTTTGTCTTCCGGTGTGTCTACATGTATATTCTGAATGCGTCAGCTCGAGTGGCTCCTCTGAATGACCTTTGCCTGCAGCTGGCCTGGACTTGTGTGGGCTGTGTTTTGCACACCGATCACCAGGAAGAGGAGGATGTGTAACACGCAGACATAAGGTCACCTCCTCACACGGAGCATCAGGGACATTTGGAATAGCACACGGAATGATAAAAGGATTCTTCCCCACCATACTCCCCCTCCTGTTCCTGTTCCTGTTCTTGTTTGTCTGTCCCCAGTCACAATAACACAACACTCTCCCTCCATTAACTGTCATTTGGATTCAATTGTTCTTGCTGGCTTTATAGATCTGTTGTCGTTCTCCTCTCAACTCAAGCAAAGAGACTGCATTGTGGGGGTGCGCAAAAATCAGAGACATCCAGCATGTAGAGCGCAAAGGCAAAATAACCTGCAAATACATGTAAACATGTTAGAGTGCAATTCAAAACTTGGCAGGTCGCATTTTTCTAGCCAGAGAGAGATTTTAGAGCTGAGTGATTACTGTTTGTTTTGTTCATAATGAGAATAATGCAAAAATCAATTTGTAATTCAGTTTTTCTGCTGCGTTTCAAATGTGATCACTTATTCAGTCGCAAAAAAAAAAAAAAAAAAAAAAAAAAAATGCATGCGTGTGGGAAGTGGTTCAAACAAGTTGTGAATCCCTGGTGTGATCGACGTGTTTAGTGCTTTATTGTGTGAAACTGGGACTTCATAAACACACTCACTCCACTCCATTTGCTGGGGATTAAAGAGAATAATACACTCTGCATTTAGGGGATTGACCAATCTATCAGTAGTCAGGAAATCAATACTACAATTACTGTATGAAAGAACCAGCTCAGCAAACTGGAAAGAATACTGTAGAATTAAATTTTGCTGAATATTTTCAATTTCATAGTGTGAGAACAAGCACTGTTTATTGCCATGGTGTGCAAAAAAAAGGCACAATGCCTGCACACAGACATACACATTCTAATTTAGCATGAAATCTGTGAGTCAGAAAAATATCAATATAATCGCATGCTGGCCACTTACCCTAAGCAACTGTGGAACAAAGGACTGTGGGTGTAATTTGCATATTCTGAACTAACTTAGGTGACAGTTGCTGCTTTTCTCTTATGTAATCATTTTGCCGGTAACATTTGATGAGTGCATTAAACCCAAACCTCTCTGGAAGAACAGCAGAACAAGAACCTTGGGCTTAACACACATCTTCTGACGTCAGTCATGCACAGGGTTTTCAGGGGGCTCATCGAGATGTCAGCATTGCACTTGTGCATTACTTACACGAGCTTGTGAGATATAACAAGTGCTTGGTTTTACAGTTGCTGATGCATGCAACAATATGTCCAGAGTCACCATCATAACGGATTAAAGGCCGTAAACTGAGATTTTCCACGATTTGCACGGTAACAAGATATGCAGTGAATTGAGCATTTCTTGTTGTTTTTGTCAAACATACTTTATCACAGTAGGATGCGGAACCTTAAATTGTGGATCGCTCAGACAATCTGTCTGAGTGGTGCATTCAGTAGTTAATCAATTTAAGTTAACTTTCACTTATCTCCAGTTGATTTAAATGGGACACATTACGTTTGGTTCAATGTTCTTATTTTCACTTATGGGTCAATTGTAGAACGTTTGTAATGCTTTGATCTTCAAAAACACACATCCACCTATTCTTACTCTTCCTTGCACCACAGTGAATTTTGGTTTTAATGAAGGGTATTTTACAGTATGTATCCTTTTTAACGCCTTTTTACGCCTTCAGCATACGCAAGCCACAGACAAATTTCTAATTGTCCAGGTTGCAAAAATAAAATTTAAAAAAAGCTCCTCTGAATTAGCTTTTCCCCCCAAACAGGCGGTTTTATGGCCTATTTAAAGCCCCCTTCTGAAAAGTCCACTCACTTGTGATGCATCAGACCTAAAACACAAATGCTGGCCAAGCACTAACTTCTAATTTGCAACATATTGATAAGAAGGAACAATCAAAATCTTCCAGGGCAGTTGATGATGTCAGGGTTTGTTTCCTTGTTACTTTGACAATGTGCAATAATTATTCCCCGACATGTTATATTATAAAAATGAGATGCAATAACAAAACATTTCTAACATGTCCCATTTAATCTATCTGGAAGCCGATTGTTATATTGTTCTGACTGACCCCTTCAAAACTTCAGTGGGAGTAATGTAACGTAACTTGGTTGGTAAGGTAATTGGTTAAAATATGTCAAAAAACAGAATGGCCCTTTAAGGTTTTCCATTCAGATCACTGATCCGGGATACAGGTAACCTCTTGGAGGTCTTGGAAGGCTTTTCCAGTATTTACAGTTGATTTTCAGAGAATGAATTCCTGTCTTCAGGCCCGTATAGTAACTGCTAGTGCAAGCAGACAAACATGTAGAAAGAAGCGGAGGAGGAAGGTTAGGAGGGAAGGAAAGGGAGGGTTAACCTGTTACCTGGCTATGACAAACAGCACACAACTGACACCCAAGCAAGCCAGCAGAATATACATCCAGATATCAGGTGAGAGAGGGTTGAGGAAGGAGAAGACCCCGGGGTTGGTCCCGTTGGGCTTGCGGTACAGGATACTTATCCCCAGTGTCATGAAGGGTTTGGAGAAGTCGATGACCTTCTCTCTGACGTAGGTGATGGCCAAGGGGGCAACTGCCAAATCGGCTTTCTGCAGTGAGATAATAGGGAGAGACGTGGGTGAGGAAGAGCGGAGGAAGAGTCCACTGATAGAAAAGCCGAGGCGCCGCACGACAAGCAACTAAATTAAGATCTGATTTCTATCATCAGCTAGTCAAGTCAATACGGGACAGAGGACAGATAATAACTCTTGTCATTAGTTGAGCGAGACTATCAGTTAAGAGCTTCTTCTGAGAAAAAATAAATTACAGGTTATACCTCAGAGTCACCAAGACAGCAATTTTCAAATGAGATAAATCTGTGAATAATTACCATTGCCAAAATAAGATTTGCCTTCTTCGGTGCCAACCTCTTGTTACGGATGTATTTTTGTATTCATACACCAAATAGCGTTGCCAGGAATTTGATGCATTTTCGGCTGTTATGTAACATCACACCCTTTTAATTGTGGAATAAATGCAGCATTTCCTGTGTGCCAAAGTCGTCCTTCTACAAACGGCTGCCCGTATGCAGGATGTTTAATACAGTGCAATGATAGAGGATATGTAAACAATAATAAAAGCTATACATATCTTGTGGATTCTCAAATAGAATTTTGTCAGGCTACAACGACAGTAATGCCTGTTAAGATCAGTTTTCTTTGGGTAATCCCCTTAAAATGCCTCAGCTGCTTCACTTTGAGGCCATGGTGAACATATGTGTTTCTAAATAAACTGACAACTGATGTAGAGTAGCAGAGGCTTTTTAATGCGACTGAAGTATTTTAAAGTAGTCTTGATACAATGTACTTAAAGACTGACACAGTTCTTGTGATAAATCCCCAAATCAAGTCATGTATTTGTAGTTAAATATTAAAAGTATGCCAGTACAACAACATTCTTGACACCTCTTGTCAGTATAAAACATCATAAACATGTAATTTTACTTGATGTTGCATTGACACTCAATGGAAAATGGCTACAATTATTCAATTTGAACTCAAAAAAGGTTAAACTTCTTACCGAAATGGTTTTTCACTTGTTTTAAGATGATATTATGGGACAAATCTCAGAAAAACCTTTATGGCCTTTTCTGTACGCTAAATGAAGAAAATAGGCTTGGTGACTCACGTGATCCATGAGCTCCCGCACCATGCCATTCCACTGGCCCGTGCTCTCATCCAGTGCTCCGTATTTGCCATCATCCACCAGCCGCACCTCATAGCGGAAGCCCAGGATGCCGGAGAGCTCCCTCAGCAGGTCAATACAGTAGCCCTCGAAGCGGTCGTTCCCGTACAGAGGCTTATCCGACTTCTTAAACATCACGTATGGCTCTTCCTGTGTAATGAGAGAGAGTCTGAGCTAAACAGGTTTGTGTGTCTGAATTCAGCAGAATCTTATGACTATATATTTATTTTAATATTCAAATACTCTGTGTAAAGTAGTTGCTTTTTCATTGTGTGTTTATGTGTGTTCCATTTGTGCTTTCATGTTTGTATGTCTACCAGAATGGTGGATACACGCAGGGACTTGTTAGCCAGAGAGTCGGTTATGTTGGACGTCTTGCTTTTGTGACTGTCTGTCATATTCAGACCGCTGGGGGGGTCCCATGTTCCGATCTGGTGAAAAAAAAAAGTCAAAATTGCATCTCAGTATCTCTTCCTCTCCACTGGTGATATATGACAACACATGCATGAAGACACATCTTCTTCAGGGTCGCACAGCAGAGGGCTTCATGGGTCTGCTCAGTTCATAGACCTGACTTAGTTCTTAAGAACTGAAAGCTGATCAAGAATTTGAGCCAGACTAGTTCCAAATTACATCCATTTTATGTGAATCGTGTTCGGTGTCACTCAGGGTATTTTTACTGTGCAACAAACAACGGAAGTGCATTTCAACTCATTTATAAAGCCTTGTGTGCACTGATATCCCATTGTGGATATGTCATTGCGTACCAGATAAAGGCTAAAAGGTTGTTACTGATCTGCTTCATAGGAAAGCGGTGCAAAATAGAATGACTTGAACTCTTTATCTGCTTCAGTACATTACATTTGTTGGTGGCTTTTGTCTGTGTCTCTCTGTAGTGTGAGCACAGATGTTAATGCTTGAGGAAGAGGTGCAGCTCAAAGTGCACGGTCCGATCAATGTTTGTTTGTCGTTTTCATGTAGGAGAACTGATAATCAGCGGAGTGGGCTTAGAGTTATTGATAGCTAACTTGTGCTTTATCGTCCTCAATATGCAAATGCTGTCCTAACACCTCTTTCAGAGCCAACACTAAAACAGGCTTTTATAAATGAGTGAAAATGCTTGTATCTTGTATGAATTATCACTTACATACATATACATACGTACAGTACATGTTTTTGTGTGTATTACTTTTTTTCTTTGTCCCGGTTGTTTTGCTGTTGAGCCCACATTTTGGCATGGGTGTGTTTTGTATTGCATCCATCAAGCAGCTTATGTTTTCGGTTGTGTTTGTGTCGTCTTATCTTTTCAGGCTGCCAATTTTGAGACAGTGTGGCTTTTTGTCAAAATGTGCTATATCTCAAGAATGAATGAATGTGTTGTCACCGAACTTGGCACACGTGTGCTCTCCCTACTTAAGTGTATGCAAAAAATAAATCATCCATCGTATTGTATTGTTATAACAACAGTTAAATCTCAATCAATAACTGAACTTGGTTGAATCAAATGTTTGTTGGTTTGTCAGTGTGGGATGGTGTTGGACGTCCTGGACTCATCAATAATCTGAGTTCAATTTAATCAACAAGAGTTCCGGTCATGATTGGACGTAGAACCTCCTAGTTTGATTTCAATTTGGTCAAAAGACTTCAAAGTGGGTTCAGTTATGTTTTTCACAGGTGTGTCCAGGACCCACAAAGATCTCTACTGCACAGCATCAACTTCACCATATTTGAATGAAAGACACACCTTCTCCAGTCCTTCCTCCTTCAAACTGATGACATCCAGGTCAAAATCTGTCCTCAGTCCATTGGTTTTATTGAACAGAACACGTCCGGTCAAACCATCCCAGTGGGCCTACAGAGAGTGATATCCACAGCACTTTCTTGTAATAACACTTACATTTTCGGCGCTCAGCATGTCATTCCATTAACCTTAAGTATCCTCTTTCGCGACAATATCAATCCGACCTCAAGTCGCAAAACTTTTTCCTTTCCAATTATGAATTCCATTTGGCTCCTACCTCACTGTCTATTGCAACAACAGAACCAGAAACAATAAAGCACAAAGAATAGAAGCAGGTTTGACAGGTAAGAGTTCATTATGCATGTGGTTCATTTTGCTTGAAGTTTCACTTCAAAGCCATTGGAGGAACAGATGGGCATGAGGAGAGATAGCAGACACAGAAGGGGGTGGAATCACCAGGTAATACAATGGCTCATTCTGCAAATTACCTGCAATGATACCATCCACTGCATAAAAGTGCTTTGTAGAACAAAGCAAAAGGCTGACCCTGACTAGAGTTAAGGACAGACACAGAGAAGCTTTGATATAAACACAGCAAGAGATATGCACAGCAAGGAAGTAGGAGATACGGAAGGAATGAAATATCCAAAGCACATGTCGTCATCGTGGATATGGAAATGGTAATGAAGATGACAGCCCATAAAGTGGAGTTTTAACGCTGAGAGGGTAAAGCTGTTTCAAGTGTGCAAGATATGGATTAGCATAATACTGGAAAAACTTTTTGAAAATATTTCAAGATAGCATAAATCAATGTAACACCACAAAGGTACTGTGATCAATATAGATTGGTATCGGTCAGCGGGGGCGGGGTGGCGGGGTGTAATGATGATGGCGGTGGTTTGTACCTCCTTGATGAGGCTGATGAAACGCCCGCCAAAGCGCCACGGCTTGTGGCGATTACACTGCAGCGAGCTGACAGTGATCTGCTGCGACTGCTGAACCGCCACCGCCACCACGTGCACGGCGTCGTACATCAGCGCCGCATCCGTCTGCATGAAGGAGCGGAGAGGAAGGAAAGGTCGGGGTGAAGACATTATAATTAGACATTTTTATGACACCTGTCAGTCCATATAACTGTTCATCTGTCATCCATCCATTTGTTCACCCATGTAGGAACAATCTGTGAGGTTCTGGGTGCTTGGCGTACTTTTCAGTATGGGCAAGGGTCAGACTGGAAACATAAATTAGGAATAATGGCGGCAGTAAATGCCCAGCACAAATGGCACATTGTCTCAGCTTGTCAGTAAAAATACCACACCACTGTCTGAGGTAATTAGGAGGCTCCGCTGCTCAACCAGGTAGAGTCTCAAAGTGGACGACTGGCCTGTCATTGTAAAGACTAATACTTCCTGATGGGTGTGACTTTGCCCCAGAGAGAGTGCAAAAGCGCTACTACAGATGGGACAATGGCAACTCTGGCTAGTGATGTAATTGTATGAATTTCACGCTGGAGGATCGTTGTCTGAGTAACAGATGCAGGATTATTTTTATTCTGTTCTATGTTACGACTATGGACATAGAATACACAAATGAGGAGATGTATGTGTAATGTAGGTATGTAATGTATCACTGCTCGTTGGTTAGGAAGGTGTGTGCTGCGAGGGAACTGTTATTGACACTTTACTGTATTTTCTACATGTAAAAATGACTGACTTGTCTTCATTTGGGCCGTATACCAAACACAGTTATGCCAGCAGAATGCTGAACATAAAGAAAATGTATGAAAACGCCTTAGAATATTTGACACAAATAGCATTTACTTCTGGTGTTATTAAATTCTCCTGATGATATCTCGGGGCCCCGGTGGCTCACCACGCAGAGCGTTAGAGTGTGAACCACATTGAACCCAGCAGCCGGGGATCAGTTCTGGCGTGGGTTCCTTGCTGCACGTCATCCCCTCTCTCTGCCCTGTCCTTCCTGTCTCTTTCAACTGTCCTAACCAATAAAGAAGTTCTTTTCCAGCTCAGCGAGCACAAATTCACACAAATCATCAAAAGCATAGGTGCCGATCCTCCTCCTGGACTGGAGCACCCACTGGGATGACCGAGCCCCATCCTCCCTCCTCAGAAAACGCCGCATACGCTCGGCCGACAAGCTCCCGGTGGCACGCTCCAGTTCAATATATAACATTCACACGACGCTCTGAGGATACGTGTCATAAAGATCATGTAAACCTCAAGTAACACCAACATCGCTCCCAGCAGTACAAACACTTGTTCTTCTACCACAGCAAGTAATGTTTAGTTAAGTGATGTGGATGCATGAAGAAGAGATGGAAAAAAAAAAACGTATCAGGCCGGCTGAAAAAAAACAAATTGGATCAGACTGCATAGTGCCCTCAGCGTCTCAAAATGTATCAGCGGTTCACAAGCTGAACCAGGCTGCTGTGTTAAACTTCCCCAAGAACGTGTTGAGGAATATTAATCTGGATGTCACTGCGGATAAATTAACCGGGTCACACAAAAGGAGAAGTACTTTCTAATGAAGAATTATCATCTAAAAAGGTGAGTGTGGACTGAGTCTCTTATCCTATTTAAAATTTCATATCCATGCGTGGCACCGTGGGCCTATGTGCTTAGTTTGATCGACCGTGTGTGTGTGTGTACAATCTCAGGATGGAGTCTTATCTTGAAGTCAGATATCTTACCACAACTATTTGCAAACTGAACAGAGTCACCGCCTCACAGTTTCACTGTCAAGTTGGTGTCCCCCACTCTTTTTGCCATGCTTCAATGACTTCTGGTCAACCGTCACTCTCTGTCCGTAATCCATAATCCAGAGACTTTTTTCGAACATTTTCCCTACCGTGGCTTTGAAATTCTTGTGCAAATAGAAACTATGGTGGTTTCTAAGCATGATCGATTGCAAACAAATGAATCTCAACATGCCTAATTCTGGCTCAAACTCGGAGTAACACGCTAAACGTGGCGAAATGCACCGAAAAGCACATATGATAGCCATCCGTATAATCCTGGTAATAAAGTGGGGTTGAAATATTAGATGCTGACTCTCTGGGATTTATCTTTCCTGGTCTAGCTGACACACATGGATTCTCTTCTTCCTATTTTAGAAACTCTACATTTACCCAGGTCAATATGCTACAGTTCAACTCCGATCCTCTTCCCGTGGTTCTGCTGATTCTGTGGTGATTTTATTTGACAGGACCCGGATGACCAACTTGTGAGGGGACTAAGAAAAATGATGATGAGACCACAAAGTATCTGCAGCTATAGGGTCTTTGGTGTGCCGCCTGTCAGGGAGAATGAGCTGGGCTTTACTACAAGCACACAGCGGGAGACAGCTGAGCCGCTGCACTCCTATCGCTCGCCTTTGTTGTCTCGCTAGGCACAAGAGAGCATCCCAGCAGCCTGAGAAGAGGAGTCAGAGAGGGAGCGGGATGAGGATTGCAGACATTTGGGAAGAGCGAGCGTTACTCTGCTGCGTATTTAAAGTTTCTTTGGGATGACAGGTCAATTAAGCAAGGGATCTGATTTCCAGCGGGGCGAGGGGAAAGTCAAAAGGTGTGGTTAAGGGTGACGATTGCCAGCTCTCTCATGCTTATGGAGTTGGTATCTGCTGGTGTCAAAGGCAGCAGCAGATCAGAGGATGGAAGACCCATCTGTGCAGGCTTTCATCCCCTCTGCTTGCCTGGGAAAGGGAACAGCTAGTGTCATATCAGATCTCCCAGTGCAGGCAGTGTGTGTGTGTGTGTGAGTGTGTGTGTGTGTTCATGCTAAATGCTTATTAGGAGAGAATCACATTCTACCAATGCATTTATGAATAGTGATGAGGACTTATATAAAACAGCAAATATTCAAACAGTTTCTCTACTATGGAAAGGCTGATAGCCGTTGTGGGTTTATTATCATTTTCATTCACACAAGATGTTGTTGGATTAAATCTACGCTTATTTACCTCTTCCCCAGATGTATATTCTGTAGCTCAGTCTGAACACACAAGGGTCACATTCAGTTCCAAGCCACTGTATTCTATTCTCGCATGATATGCTCTGAATGGATCTGTTCAACAGATTATTTTCTATTGAATTTAGTGTGAACACGACAAGATTGTCTCACGCCACTAAAATGTAATCTGGCATATAATGTTTTCCATATTATCAAGTGGGCACTTCAGTTTCATCTTTCACCTCTCTTCCCACAACCTCGACATTCTCCTTGCAAATTCATTTAATACCCCATCACGAGTCACACTACAAATCTATTAAATGCATAAATGTTTGCGTATGTGTTTGAGCTAAATCTGAACAAAATACTGTCTACATATTTCAGCATACAAACTTAAATCTATGGTCGATCCAATATGAACTCTTGGAGAGTAAACAATATGATAAAAATGTAGAATGGTAAATTCATACCTGATAACTGAGATGAATGTGTAGACAGATTTGTTGTAGATGTTCTCAATTGTTGCCTTAATTCCTGAGTGTGTGTGTCAACATGCTACAGAGGAAACCCTTTTTGGAAACTCGGTGTGCTTGTTTTAGGGCTGAGCCCGCTCTCTGCCAAAGGACGAAGGGTGAAATGTACCCGAGTCCCTTTAAGTGGGATAAACCAAGCATGAAAACACCTTTACTTTATAGTACAACCATAAAATCCTACAAACAGATCCAAAGGCTCTCTGCAGCATTTGAACTGTCCAAACGTAACAAAGCAAAGTGTTTAGTAGGGAAAAACAAGCGTGCAACCATGATAATATTTATATGCTTCATTAAGCAGCATCGCATCACATTACTGCTCAGACTTTTAGAGAATTAGATGTTTCACATAGGTGTGAGTGCTGCGGCGTGTGCAGCATGAGACCAAAATGACAGTGATTTATTCCACACGCTGTGCGTTTACAGCCATTCCTCCATCTTTTAACTTATGATTGCTATGATATATCAAATATTACCTTGGTCAAATGATTTATTTGGCACAGATTGTTTTCTACTTGTTTTGCCGCAGACAGATTCCT
Organism: Brotula barbata; assembly: GCA_900303265.1. Classification (NCBI taxonomy): domain Eukaryota; kingdom Metazoa; phylum Chordata; class Actinopteri; order Ophidiiformes; family Ophidiidae; genus Brotula; species Brotula barbata. The sequence continues at coordinate 4,618 of OMNV01007941.1, read as the reverse complement.
AAAATCCCTCGGTGATTGAAACAAAAAGAGGCTGGCATCAAGTGGTAGAGGAGGAGAGATCAAGGGGAAAAAAATGCGAAATGATGGCTCACAGCTCCGGCAGATTGCATTCAATTTAAAAACAATCCGAGAGTTATCCTGATATTTATTTCAGAGCCAAGCATGGGTCCTGTGGGGAGTTTTAAGTGCTTTAAGTGAAACCAATTTCAAACCTCTGGGACCCACATACAGAGATGGGAAACGCTTTCAAAGAAGATGCCCTAAACCTTTATTCCCTCTGCCTGGCTTAGCTCCTTCTCTCCTCACTCCTTCTGTTTCTCGCTCTCTCCCTGTCATACATACTAATTTCGCATCCAAGACTCCAAATATTTGCCACACATATTAGATCATAACATATCTAATACGTGTCTTCTTTTCATTTTACTTGCATCACCAACATGGACTATTTCAGACCGGGTCGCCTCTTAGTCTAACTCTCTTCTAACCCACATTCTCTGTCTCCTACAATCAAAATTGTTTCTCCACTTCGTTCTTCATCCATATCGTCTCTATCGTCTTCAAGTGTGGCAGGAAGCCACTTGAAGGCAGACACACACATGCAATGTGTCACTGGAATAGACCGGATGAGCGAATTCTTTGTCACATGCAAACAGTCATGATGACTCCATGGAAAGTTACGCTTTCAATTTATTTTTTCACATCACTCAGCCTTTGCTCTGTCGCATTGCGTCCTTTATGTTTATGCCGTGGGTGCCCAAAAACGGTTCAACACACACATACGCACACAAACACACATATACCTTCGCACAGTGACAAACCTCATCTTGCAAACTAACCTCCACTCCCACAGGCATGCCTCATTTGTTGTAGTTTCCTCATTTAGAACAGGTGAACTGCGAATACTGAGCAAGTTGATTTATTTCTTTGTACGTGTGTGTGTTTGTGTGTGTTTGTGTGTGTGTGTTTATTCACTTTCACTGCATCAGTATTCACACCAGCATTCCACCAATGCATAATTCCATATTTCCTCTGATAATGTACACCGTGAAAAACGACACGCCACCTTTCTGACCTCTTGCCGATCAGGCGTCCCACTCCTGGCATTTCTCTAAACACACATACGATATAAACACACATCCCTCCGGAGACGGACGTATGGCATATTCCAGCCGAATGTGAGCTGTGGAATTCTGCTGTTTATGCATATCATATACATCTGATTAAGTCTAATGAGATTAGAACTGACCATGCATCTCCAGGCAGCAGCTGCAACGCTTAGAGCACACACACACACACACACACACACACACACACACACACAGGCATCAACAGCAGCACTGCCATCAGCACCACTATCACAGTGTCAGCGGGAGAGAGAGAAGCTCATTGTTTTCTTGGAGCTGGAGCCTCTCTGCCCTCAGATCGTAGACAGACCCATGGGGTTTGATGAGCTGATAGAGAATGAGGTAATTATTCATTTTGTTCCAAAGTTTCTATGCATTTGTATTCATTTGTTATTTGGATTACAAACACCGCTGTCAGATGAATTGTATTGTGCATAAAAAAAAAATGTAGTATTTTCAGATTAAAGTCGTGCAAACACACTATGAATTGGCAGTCTGCTTTATTAAGAGGGGGAAAAAAAAGAAAGAAAAAGTCGCATCCCCACAAAATGAGATGCTGCCGATTTGCCTTTTCTGCCAAGATGAAATTCTCATGTGGAGTATGGACACTGCTGGGAAATGTCCACACACAACAAGTGATGAGATGAGACTTTCCAGAAAAACAGTCTGCTACACAACAGCGAGCCCGGAGAAAAGCTCACTAATGGCTGAACCTCTTCATCGCCTCCAGTCAAATCAGACAAAAATAAACGATGGAGTCCCAGGAGGATGCAGCTCCCTATTATATCCGAAAGCTTCAAACTTGCATCAATACGGTGACAGCTTTGCTACTTTTAGTAATATTGACTGACATCACTTAAAATAGGAAGAAATTCTTTCGGAATGAACTCTTGAACTCTTTGGGCTTTCTTGGATTTCTGACAATAATTACCCATTAAATTTAGTCTGATCTTCAGCAGATATAATATAATAAAGATTCTCTGCCTGAACTAATGACACACAAACAATGGTGTTTATCTCAGCTTTGATTGAGTATATTCTTTAATCGTTCACGGTGCTGGCTTGTAAAAGTATGTGAGCCGTGTATTTAAGAAGAGTCTTTAGCAGCAAATGTTTTCTTTTAACTCTTGATCAGATCTGCACAACAAAAGGGACAAACTTTAGACTATCCTCTCCAATAAACTGCACCAGTTTTTGCTGTTTTTTTGTGCATTTTCTGCATGAACTGCCCTCTTTAGGTCAGACCACAACATTGGGTTAAATCTGGATCCTCCCAAACGTGACTTTTCTCCACGTTGATTTCCCAATGTGCTTTTGATCATTGTCTCATCCCATAATTCCACTTCATTTAAGCTGTTAATTTCTTGATGCAATTTATTTTTCACTCGATCAGTGCAAGCTGGCCAGGCCCTGAGGCAGCGATGCAGCCTTACTTCAGAGGTTCCCCAGACTGTCTGCAAATGTATCATTGTTATTTTCATTGTTGCCAAGAAGTGCTATCTTTCCTTATAATAAGCAAACCCCGTTTGTGTATTACTTTGGCCATTGTGTTGCATATTGTGTGATTTGGTGAGTAACTGATGCAGAAATCCAAGAAATACAACGTCTAGTTTTATCTTCTCTGTGGTTTTTGCTTTTGCTTCATTCCATTTGTCATGTTGACATTTATGAATTTAGTGTATTCTCTTGTCAGAAATGAATGGTGAATAAAACCATGCATTTCTGGTGCTGTAATTTAGATGTTTCATCAGATCAGCCGGGCTGGAACTGAGTCAGTGCACCGAGAACTGTGTAAACTTTCGATTTTAGCAAGAAAATGATAGATGAGAGTTGAAAAATGCTGAAAGGTGACACACGTAATTTATGGGGCATGTCACAGCTGTTTGACTCTTCCAGGCAGATAAAGGAGAGCAGGCTATGTCACATCATTTTGAGGGGAAAAAGCCCTAGGGTGCCAGCACTTTCTCCACCTTTCTCTCTTTCCATACATTTTTTTTTACTTTGTCTATTTGCTGTACTTTCTCTCTCTCTCACATATTTGGCCTCACACTTTTCCCTTCTCTTATATCCCTTTTATCCTCTTTGTCTTTCTTAGTGTCGTCCTCCCTCTACAGTATTTCACTGAGCTGTGCGTGAACATTGCTCAGATTGTTTAGGAAATGGCAGCTTTGGCACTGCTGTCATTTTCACTTTTCTCTTTTTGTGCGTTGGAGGTTTAATCCCTTTCTCACATTGCATTTCCACATGCTGAGGAAAAAGCGATGCCTTGTTGTTGTTCTTGTTGTTGTTGGAATAGGTCAAACTGTTTCCTTTCATCGAGGATCCGTGTTGTATTTATGTTGAAACAGCAGCAGTGATTTACTATAGACTTACATTTTAAAGGAGACAAAACACTGCACATTGAAGAGTTTTTCTTCAGGGAGTGGAACAGGAACAAAGGTATCTGGCATTCACTCTATAGGGGCCGATACACTGCAGGTACCTAAACACACACAGCGTGGTGCTTAGTATCCTTTGTGGTATTTGAAGGGACGTCTGGAAATTTCTATACAGATTCAAAACAAATGAAAAATATGGAAATGATGGTATTATGGCACATTACTTAGAAATAAAATGGGTTTGATTTGAAAAAATGAAACATTTGAATTAATTCAAAATTAAGTCTCTCTTTTTTCTTGAAAATAGCTGAACAGGTGGGTGTCAGCACTAATTTTTCCTCTGAAATATAAAGTTATTTTTGTAGTATTATTTTCTATCAAAAAAGCTGCACCGCTGTTCAAACTTCCTATATTTTGTTTAATGACACAAGGCCTCAAAAACCGCACTAAGCCATTTTCAATGCCTTGCTTGTGTGTCAGACAATTCATCCAGAATGCATCACATGACAACTATGTATTTCTGCACTCGATTGGGCCCTTTATCTCAGATTTGTAATTAAAGCTAAATTCAATGAAAAGCAAAAATATGTGTTGTTACATCAACATAGGTTAAATTAAAATACAAAAGAAATCCCACACATAGGTTCCTTTCAGAACATTGAACCGTGCCCCTATCAATCTGTTTATGAATCCAACAGGAGATGGAGTCAACCTCGGAGCAGTGGTGTCCCTCCAGACCCTTCAGGCAACAGCATGCTGTTGGCAGCACTGTCCACTTCTCAGTCCACTGTAATTAGCATCACGCTGCCAAGCCTACATCTGATTAAATGCTCGTTTAACATGATGGCCTTTCCTCGTATTTAATCAACCTCCCACTAACATTAGCTGAAGGTGCGAACAGGTTCCCGCTTCACACTTTGTGCGAGCGCGCTTCCTCAAACTTCCGCATCCCCTGCCTGAAAAGCAGGCAGACGTACAGTAGGCTATGATTAAAGCAGGAGCCACTTAAGCACTGGGCTTCGCCAGTCAGCCACAACTTTGAGCTGGCCTCACGAGCACAGACTGGAGGATGAGAGGAGGCTTTTTGGAACACTAAACAGTCCTTACCATTTCCCT
>OMNV01007940.1:19623-38173 GCA_900303265.1 Brotula barbata | reverse complement strand
TGTATTTACATTCTAGATAGATAGATAGATAGATAGATAGATAGATAGATAGATAGATTATTAATCCTGAAGGAAATTGCAGTCATCCAGGAGCTAACAACATCAATAATACTAAGTGTATAAAATATAATATGATATAATATAATGTAATATAATATGATATAATATAATATGACATAATATAACGTGATATAATATAATACAATATGATATAACAAAATATAATATAACATAATATAATATAATGTAATATAACATAATATAATATAATAGGAGGGTTGTTTTAAGGATACACAGGTCCTATAGGAACCTGCACAACAAGCACGGAGAGAAAGCAGACTAGGAGCAGCACCACCCGAGCAGAGAGGTATTTAGTGGTTTGCTCAAGGGCACAGGGACAGCACACATACACCGCGATGGCGAACGCTGTCACAGTGTCGCCTCTTCACCACTTCTACCTCTCACAATCCTGCATCGGATCGTTTCTCTTTTTCCCTTCCTGCTGTCTCTGTGTGTGTATGAGTGCGTGTGTGTGTGTGTGTGATACATTCCACACTCAGCTGGACTACACCTGTCAAATCGCCATCCTTAGCTTCGTTTCGTTTCTGTGAATCACCTTTTTTGTGATCTGCAGAGTGCTGCCTCCTATTTGCTCATTAGTTCCTCCATATATACTGCAGATGGCAGTTTTCCTCTGGCATCTGCCAGATCGCCCATATGTTGCAGTCGGGTTTGAGTCATTCCTTCCTGCCTCTTATCTGTTCACTTGATGCTGCTCGCCTGCTGATTCTCCCGTGTTGGCTCGCCCAAATCTACTTGGCCGTCTGTGCTAAATAAAACCGGATCATCGCTGCAACAAAGCCATTTTTAACCTTCGTACCATTTTTCTCCTTAGCACACAATTAGCTTTTGGGTGAAAACTAGCGCTACCTGAAGCTAACATGATGTATTTTTCATTTTATAACCTCCGGGCCTACGGTTTCCACACGTAAACCCACAGCCACATCCGCTGGTTGGAATTATTTCTATCATACATCAAAACACACTCGTTTCACTTTGTGGCTGTGGGATTGGTTGTGTGAGTTTGTGTGTTTGGGTCCCGATCTCACTACAACACAGGATGAATTGATTAGATCTTGATTGGCACATTGGATGCAGCTGTCTCGACCCCATCAAGAATCACAACCATACACACCGTGAGATAATGCTTAGCCACGCCCCCCCTCACAAAGAAGTTCTTCATTGTCTGATCGCCGCTACGTTTTAATAGCTCTCACTGTTTTGTAGTAGCAGTAATAGTTGTAGTAGTTCATGTACTGTACTGAAGGACTGTACATCATGTCTCCTGGTACAAGATGTCCTCACACTCTGCCAAGATTTTAGGACAGTTTTAAAAGATAGCGCACATCGGTCACCTGCATAATCCCGAGCCGACATAAGAGCCGTTATAAAACTTGTTTTTGGTGCCGAGGAGCAAATCCACCTTGGAGAATGAACACGATGCTGAAGATCCTTGTGTTTGTCCCTGTCCATTGTCTTCCATCTCCATCTCTTTGGTTTAAAACTCCTTTCAAATCCCCCTCGTATTGGAAATGTCCGGCGCCGTATGGCTTCTTTCTCTTTGAAGAAAATACATTTTCTTGCCCTAGTAGCTGGCCAAGGCAACCTAATGCTCCCTAATCCCTGGACCCCTCCCTCTCCCTGGTCTTCCTCTTTCTTCCTTGTCTTCCTCTTTATACCTTGAAACCCCACACCTGGCCTCTGCCTCGTTACTGCCTCCTTAATAATTCACTGCTCCCAAGACTTTGGAGACATCTTTTATTCATGCACCGATACCAGTTCATACACACACACACACACGCACAGTTTGAAATTTAATGAACTGACATCAACTTTTGGACAGTAACCTGCCACTTTAATGCTTTGAAGACTGACGGCTAAATTTGCTGCTGGTGTTGTCTCTGACGATTCATTCTTTGTATCCAATAGCTACCATACTACGTACCAAGCAGCCGGACTCACTGTGCAGTTTATTGTCTCAAGGTTTCTGCTTCATTTCATGTGAGCCACAAAAGACACAAGGCAATCACGTGACAGGCCTGAATTTTCACTGTGACATCAACTTTTCCTCTCTCCAATACATGAACTCATATGTTTTCCTCTCTCCAATACATGAACTAAGATGTTTTCCTCTCTCCAATATATGACATGTACCAAGATGTTTCCTCTCCAATACATGAACTAAGATGTTTTCCTCTCTCCAATATATGACATGAACTAAGATGTTTTCCTCTCTCCAATATATGACATGAACTAACATGTTTTCCTCTCTCCAATACATGAACTATGATGTTTTCCTCTCTCCAATACATAAACTAACATGTTTTCCTCTCTCCAATACATGAACTATGATGGTTTCCTCTCTACAATACATGGTTCCCCTCATGTTCCTCTTTTAGGTCATCAGTTTTCTCTCTAAGTGTGTTGTCGTTTTTGACAATCATTTGGATCCTTCTCCAATTCAGTAGACAAAGGCCAAGGTTGGGTACCCATAGCCCTTCTGAGATGTTTGCACCCATCCTCCATTGGTCTATGAGTGAATTGAATCAAATAGCTACTTTGGAGCGGCATTAATGAGATCCCCAAATTCTCAGATTACCCCAGCAAGTGTATGGGTTTGTACTTTTATTCATAGACACACACACACACGTTCACGGTTGGGTTGTATTATAGCCACGGTAGTTTTGTCCCAAGTCAGACCCTATTTGAAAGTCGGTTTGATCTCAATCAACTCACTAATATACAGACGAACCCATCTTTGTGTAACATAGGAGCTCTATCCGTGTGTGTCTGTCTCGGCCAAGCTGCTGCCACACGGATGCACTTTTGTAATAAACTGTTGGCAATCACAAAGAAATCAGATGTGCTAATTTAGCGACTAAATGTCCTTGTCATCACGTTATCGAATAATACCTCGCAGTGCTCTGGCGAATGAGAGGAATGTGGACGGGGTTATTTTACAATAAAAGTTTGCCAATGTTACAGTCAAGTTTTTATTCCATTTCATTATTTTTTATAGGTCAGATTTTACACTTCAGCTCTTGTTAAAGAGGAACCGATATCGCCTGTCTTTCATTTTTCAGCAACATTTTTGGCGGCTGTTAAGACGTCAGACGATTTGAAGATGACACGTTGGAGGATCGGATGCAAATGAACGACACATTACAGACACAGCTAACTCGCTGATGTTCGCTCTACCCGACGAAGTCTCGATTCCTTTGATTCGGTGGTGTATTACTCGTATAATGACCAACTGCTTCGATGCTGTTTGATCTGGTGAAAACAGTGAGTAGCCTACGTTCGGCAGCCAGACTTTGGGTTGCCAGATCAGCAGGAATCCAGGATATCTTTGCTCTGTCACTGTCCATCAAACTTGGCCCCTCTGCAAGGTGGAGATAAAATGATAAGATAGTGGCAAGGACAATTTCACAAGTGACCTCAGTGACAGTCGTGTGCCATGAAGGTGTGAACCGCCCACAGAGGCTGACCTGGACTACCACGAGTTTGTATGAGGGGGAAAAAAAAGACTTGGTTGAATTATTTCAACCGAGCTTTGCCCTCCCTCTCTCTCTCTCTCTCTCTCTCTCTCTCTCTTTCTTCTTCTCTCCAAGTTCCAGCCTTCCTCAGTGTCCTACATCCTCAGAGTTGGAACACACACACACACACGCACGTTACACGCAGCGACTGACTCAGGGGCATCAAAACACGCATATAGGTGAATATTAATACTCAGTCTCACTAACCAATGCACAGCGGATACACAGATCATGTAATTTCGTGATCAGCGACATGTAAAGTTGCAGACACAGAGTCTGGTGGCGGTTTTGCAATTAAAGTCGGCCCTGTGGCTATCTTTCCACTGAGTGCACAAGCCAAATATCAGGGCACAGTGCAGTGCAGTTTTGCTCCCCTAGTGGAACTAATTAGATGTTCCCAAAGGACAGCCCTGTCATCACATTGTTCTGCCTGCAACCCAGCCTCGGTGGCCCTGCCAGAGAAGAAATTGGCCAAAGTAAACCAGGGAGTAAGTAAATTATATTGTAAAATCGTGTCTTCATTTCTGGAAAAACAAAAAGTTTCTACCTGGAACTACTCGATTATTTTACGCGTCCCAGTTCGTGGACGGGTTTGACTGAAAGATCCCACTCAGAAATATTCAAACGATGTGCTCGAGTTGGGATTAGAATTGATCGTCCGTCATGATTTGGTTGAGGGTAGATATTGCCCGTAGGCTTAATTTGCTACTATAATACTTCATATTTTACTGGCAACGCACACAAAATTCTGGTGAACATTATTATAAAATGTAAAAGTGATGATGCTAAAAAGCTGCAAAGTTGTGGAGTAAAGATTCAAACTGTGAAATGGTTGTTTTCGGTGCAGCCCTGACTCGTTGTTCTTTTGACTGTAGCGTAGTTTTTTCACTTCGCTGACCTTAATAACAAGAGTATGTGAAGAAACACAAACACGTTAAAGATGTCAGGCAGTCCAGAGCAAAGATGATGTTTGCTGGAGTGAACTGACAGCTTTGGATGGCTGAACACAGCCAGGTGGACTGATAGTCGATGCAGCTCGGGAGAGCAGGACCGAAGACACCAGTTCTCCGGCTCGGTAGAAGTTCTCGACGGGGTCGTCCGGGAACGGATACGATCGACGCTTCAGGAGATCCCGAACGAGGCGCTTGGTTTCCACGAACGATTGATAAAATCGCTTTCACGCAGGGTTCAGACCGGTTGAATGACAGAAATATATGACCGGGAAGAGCAAATAATATCATCAAAAAAGACGTTTAAGTTCCTATTCATGGGTAAGAGATAGAAATAACACTACCAAGGCACTAAGTGGACCCTTTCCAACCACAGATTTCGAGAGTGCCGTGACAATGTTGGATGGCCCTTTTCGGCGCTCATCCGGTGACCCCGGTTGCGGTAGTCGCAAAACCACTTTGAAGGTGGAGGATATGCAGAGCCGACGGCAAACATGTCGTCCATTCCGGCTCCCTGGTGCGTTGACAACCACCATCAGGTCGTTTGTCCTCACCTTGTTGCTGAATTTGCCACTCAGGAGCAGCTGAAGCGTTGAAGGACACACTTCCTGCATTCATCTCCGGCAGACTGCTGTCATTGGAGGATACACGCAGGCAGAGCCGGTGTCAGGGACGAGGCTGCGAAGGACCCGCCTGAAGGATAAACATGGCCGACAAGAGGAGAACAAGCAAAGGTATATTTCACGAAGACACCCACGGCAGCTTGTTTACGTCCTCAATTAAAACGGCTGAAATGTCACCGGGTGCCTCATCGGATCATCGAACAGAAAAGCTGCAATTTTACATTTTGCAAATCCACAATAGAGTTATTTTAGGATCTTTACCAGCCGTCAACAATCACGCCGCGCCGCTCGTCCACAAACTGCTCCCATCGTCCTAATTCCTAATTAATTCCGAGGATTTTCTTCTGCCGTAGCATAAACGGCCCTCTGGCGAACCGCAGCCCATTGTTAATTCATTAGTGACATACTTACGTTTGTGTCCATATATTAAAGTGTATTCTGGGTCCTGCTGTGTGCGTCACGGAATGAAGCTGCTCCGTTCTCTGACCGCGGGCCAGCTGTGTGTTTTAAAGGAGCGCACGGATTCACACATTCGTGATGTATTTGGTCGTGAAAATGCACAAGCTTACTGTTTACATTTTGTACGTTTACGTCACGATACATTACCCCGCTGCCGCACGGCGACGCTGACGTGGTCGCAAACGTTCGGACGGAAATTTGTGTCCGACATGCAAATTAAGAAAATGCAAGAATGTTTCACCGCCCAGCTCTAATGTGCTGACCTGCCCTGCAGACAAATGTGTGCAGTGCTGTTTAAGTGACAGTTTGTATGAGTGTGTGTGTGTATGTGAGTGTGTGTGTGTGTAGTTATAAAAAAAAAAAAACAACAACAAAAAAAAACTATTGTTGATTTCTGACACATGCAGGATTGTGTGAGTGTAAAAAAAAGTGGGCGGAGCTGGAGGAGGGGCCAAACGTTACAGCACCAATCAGGATGCACCAATCAATACAAATGATTCCTTCAATGTTCACTTACAGCTCGTGCAGCGGTTGTTTGTTTGTTAAATGCGGTTTACTACATGTGTGAATGCATATAATGTAGATCATGTAAAAATGAGATCAAAATCGATGGGGAAAGTTGAGATAATGAAGAGAAAATTAGAGGCAGGAAAGTCAAAGGACAGAGGGACCAAATACAAACAAAAAAGTTCTGTCTTTGAAGGTCCAGTTTGTATATTTTGACTATATAAATTACAAATATCTACATGTTTAACTTTTGCAAATCGTGACACGATTTACCGGAGGAATGAGAGTGGTTGTATATAACATGTTTCCTTTAAATAGCAGCTGTAGGTCTTTGTTGTCCTCCAGGAAATTAGTCGAGTTTTATTGTCTTTTTGTACATATATATTTGTGATATATTGGCGAGAGTATAGACTACAAACATTTTCTGACAGCTCGTGGTCCAAAGCCTGTACGGTTCAACTTCTATTTTTTCAAATAGAATCAAATCTACACAGATTTACTGCCGCCAAATGAAACGTTCACGCGACAGAACGAAACGGTTTAAGACAGTTTTGAATGAAAGTTTAACTGAGATGAAGGCAAATTTATAATGCGGTTGTTGGCAAATAAATTGGGAAAAAAAAACACATCAGGAGTTCAGCCAACCCGAACCAGGCAGCTATTCAGAGATACTTTACACAAAAAAGCTGCTCTGTTGAGGGTTACACTATCTACCTGATATTTAGAAGTAATTAAAATTTGACATTCTCCCCGATGCTCATTTCTATGCCCCCGTGGCCCCCGTTCAAACCCTGCTGCGTAAGAAAATAAGCAGAAATCCATGATCTCTTTATTCCCGATTTAAAAACGCAAAGTACAAAGTGCCTGAGTCCGTGTCAGAAAAATGAACAGCAGGGTCGCAGATGGGATTCACCAGATTTTAAAGATTTTCAGATAAACATAATATTTTCTACCGATCTACATCTGCATACGTTTATGTGGAATTTATACAATTTATTCAGATTCCGGTAAAAAGCAAATTAGAAAACACACGCACACACACACAGAAAGAATACATACCTCCTCATTATCATCCTGTTGGCATTCAAAGCAGCTTCACACTCACACACACACACACACATCAGCTCCCATCCAGACTAAACATCGGAGGCCGTGTTGATGCGATGTGAGCTGCTCATTTTTGTGATCTGTTGTGCACAGCGCTTCATAAACCTCAAATGAGGCCCATTATTTGGGTTCCAGGTACTCTTACTCAGCAGGAAACCCTCTTCCCCTGTCAAACCGACAGTATCTGTGCGGAGGCGAAACAAATCTAGCAATGGAGTCGTGTGGATTACAAGCCTTTTTTTTTTTTCCCCCTCTATCCTTGATTTATCCCTGCGTTTTGCTGAGCGTGCATGTTGCTTTCCACCATCGCTGCGCTACCTCACATCTACAATTCATACAGAGGTACGGTGGAGTTAGTTTCTTCCGCTGTTTGCAAGTATTAATGCTTCCTTTGGGTGGTCAATACCGTGGCAGGTGGGGATCTCTACAAACCAAACTTCTCCGGTTTCTGGTTTCTCTCTGTTTTTCATTTTTATACAGCAGCCGTAGCACAAAACAGACTCAAGAAGAAGGAGGATTTCTAAGGCTGGACTGGCGTCAGAAGCGGTCAAGTTCTAATATGGGAAGTAATTTGCTAGTTGCTCACCTGGCTGCAGATTAGCTTTGGCTATAGCTAGCGTTAGCTACAGGTGTCATCTAGTTTTACACTTGGGCTGCGTTTCTGTACGATCTATAAACTTCTCCATAGTCTTGTTTTGGAAAGATGGCAGATCGGTCAAGGCTTAAAGTTCAACCAAAACGGACAATCGGGGACAAATCGGCCATCAAGTTTAGCGTAGATCTATCGGCGCTCATCTGAAAGGAGCTGCAAAAAAACCCCCATGAAAAATGAATGCGTTACTCTACACACCAACCGAGTGACTCACCGGTGTTACACACTGAAGCAAAGGCAAGTCGGTTTGATCCCAGACCTTATTCCGAGCTTACAGCCGTGCAGATCCGTGAGCAACAAAAGCGCAAGAAAAAAAATAAAAAAAAAAATCCATTCCATCTGAAGAATTTTTGAGGTGGTTCGGTAAAAGGATTTTTGGTTTCAACGCTGCAGTCCCAGAACAAATGACCTCACCAGAGCCGCCCGCCACAAATAACCTTCATCCTGACTCAGATGCTCAGGTAAATCAGCAATTTAAAGTTCAAATGCCAAATTGAACTGTACAGTACAGTAAGATAAATAATACTACAAGATAATGACAGATTGAAAAGGTCTCTAATGGCAGTCGAGAATAATTTGCAGTTTGGACACATTCTCTCCCATCTGAAGCTACGACCGAAGCCGAGGCTCCAAATGTCAAGAGTGGCCTTGTCCAATTAAAGAGCAGTCGTCTACGTTCTCTGTTAATTCTCATTTCTGGTATTGGCTGCCTGAATAGGCGGACAAATTACATTTTGTCCTCTCTGATTCATTTTCTTACTCTTTTCTTTGGCTCTACTGTCTCTCTCTCTCTCTCTCTCTCTGTCTCTTGCACTGTCTCATTGCCCTTGTCGCTCATTATTTCAAATGAAATGAGGGATGTGCATTGAATATTTGAATAAATTTAATGACTGACTTAAAAAACATTTCTTAACCTGATTAGCCGGATCATTAGGGGATCCAGAGGGCTTTTGCACTGCATGGCTTGATCTGAGCACGTCAACCGGTCTTTGAAGGTCAGTATGCAAAAAAGGAAGCACGGTGTCATCAGTTCATCTGTTCAATAATTTATCCTTTTTATGCCAAATTTCCTTTTCATCTGACTCCCTTCCCCTCAATCTATCAGTAACTGCCTCCATATCTCCCTCCCTGTCTCTCTCTCTCTCTCTCTCTCTCTCTCTCTCTCCATCCAGCCGTCTTGACTCGTCCTCAGTCTACCTGCAGTTGGTTATTTTTTTTTTTATGCAATTGTTATGCAAAAGGTAAAATTAGATGTCTGTTGCGAGTCAGGGTAAAGGTAAGGTTTAACACCTTGTAGACACTTTTCCATGAATATTTATGCTCCGTAGCCTGGCTGTGCATGTAGCGCGCAACACAGGAGGTTGTTTTGCATCAGATAATATGAATAATGCTGGAAGTGAAAGCTGACCTCTTGTACAAAGATCATATATCAAGTTCACCCGTTACCCGTCAAGATGACATAACATATGCTTAGCGGTGAGTTGCTGTTTCGTAGGATGCTGCGCGGCATTTTAGGATGCAGATTTTATTTATTGCCTCTTGCAGGAGTCAAAGCTCTTCGTTCCTGCAGGGTTACACGCACGATGTTTTCAGGAGCCTTTTGTCGTCGTTGGTTCTCGTAGGTGATTTTCAAATACATCAAAAAAATCAGTAAAGGGAAGAAAAAGTTCGACCTCATTTCAACCGGTCAAATCAGGACAATCTGACTCTGGATCTGTAATCTGTAACTTTCTCGCTCCTCAAATCCAACAGCCGTGCTTTCTTCACGCAGTTATTGGACAGATGGGATGAGGCGTGTTTTAATTTCTCTCTCAAGCTCTTGTTTGTTTTCTTTTTGTGTCCACACAGTGATGGAGAGAAGTAAAATTAGAGGAAACACAAAACTGAATTCTCGTGAACTCCCTCCCTTCTCCTCCTCCTACTGCAACCTCCCGGCACCAAAAGAAATAGAAAATAAAACTACGGTCAATCACACACACGACGCAGCTGAGAGAACACACACTACTAAAAAAAAACGTTGTACGTGTGTGTATGCGCTATCGTTTGTGCACGTGTTTTTGCGTCAATAAAATGCGGAATCGCTGCATTTTCAATTAGATGCAGCTCGCAATGACAGAGTGTATCCGATCAGACTGCTTAGATGACAGACGCACGTCTAGATGTTTGATTCCTCTCGGATTTATTCCACCTGAAACGCATCTGAGAATATCATCTGAGAGTCCGCGTGCTTTGTTCCTGGTTCCGTTCCCTGATCCATATCCGGTCTGTGCCACGGAGGAAGAAAAGATCGGAATTGGGTGACCTGAGCCGTGCGGTGTAAGGACGACCTGAGAGTTGTTAATGATGTTGATAGGAAGATTCAGAGCTGTGGCTTTGTTAGCTTCATTAGGAGGCTCAAATATGGCTCGTGGCTCCAGACAGATTGTTTTTTTGGTTTTTTGGGGGGTTTTTTTGTCCAAAAATGGCTCTTGTGATAATAAATGTTGCAGACCCCTGTCCTACTGTGTCCCACTGTGTCCTACTGTGTCCCACGGGCAGACGTAGACACACACGGTCTACTTTCCACACCACCTTCCAGTTTGGGCATTCTGAAAAGGGTTTCGACCTTGGTTGACCCATTGTTGATTTCAGATACGGTCTCTGACCAAGTAGGACAACGCGTGTCTTTGGGCTCCAGGATCAAAACCGAGCCACCGGACGAAACCCAGCATCCACCGGATTCAAACCCTGGAGGGTTTTAACTTTCATTTAACACATCCGCGTTGTTGCCTGTAACAGATGTGTCACTAGTCACCTTTTAATCTTCAGCGTAAATTCCCCGTCTCCAAATGTCACACATCGCACAACCACACCTTCACATATTCAAACTTACTTTCACACCTAGCTCTTATGGCGCGATCCCTCCCCTGTCACAGCTGAAGAGTGCCTGCTGAGCCGGGAGAGAAAAACTGTCAGTAAACACGCTGGAAAAATAAGACCGTGTTGGTTCGTACATACAAAAGAATGTCAATTACAGAGACAGTGAACTGCTTTAGCTTCTGCCTCCACAGTATGAATACAGTTTATACCCACCAGCTCATCTCCAATTCTTTCCACGTCAGTCACTGGAGTGCGATAGTCCACAGTTTGTATAAAATATCACATAATTGCTTGCATTGCCTTATGGGAAACCATCACTGTTTGCTTTTCTGGTTGGTTGCCTGTGTTTACATCTCTGAAGCTGCGGCGCGTATACAGATTTATATGCAATGATATGTTTGATTGTAAGTACGCCGCTGCATTTCCAAATTGACTACTGTGATCATCAAACTGATGACCTTTAATTCAGAGGGGTGGCTCGAAACCCGGAGAAAATGAGAAAAACCCCCAACTGCTGCATATGCATTAGAGAGAAAGGAATCAATTTGAATAGGAAGTGGGCGGCGCAGCAGTAAAGAGGAAGACGGAGCGAATCCTGAAGACAACAGAGGATAAAAAGCAATTAAAAAAGGTATATATTGCATTTGGAATTGAACTTATACGCTCTTATATCAATTATTTTCAGGGGTTTTTTTTTAGATTTGGTAATTTGCCAGATGGCTCTTTTGCTATATTAGACACAGTGTAATTAGAAATTGGCTTTGTTTAACCTCAAACAGACGCAGTACATTCACATATGGAGCCTTTTGGATCGTTCATCCAAACAACTACTGTAATAATTGCTTTTCAATAAAACAGTTTAGTTGCCAATATACTAGGACTAAAAAACATTGACAACACTTTAAGAGGGCGAAAATGTCATTCATTGAAGCCAGTATCGCCTCTGCTGAAACGACGGACCGTGCTGCTTATAGTTCTAATGCGAAGTGTGCTGAAGTGATGAAACAGTTATAGATTCAATAACGATTCAAAAACGAAGGCACCAAAACATCGACACGTGGATTTCACTGCCTTATCTAATGTAGCCTCATCTACAATCTTTAATAACAGACACAAATTCAACCTGCGCTGTTGACGCACGATGCAATAATTTCATGTATTCGTCGAACATTCACAGTCTGGGCTGATAAAGTATCCAAACATTAAAAAAACGGCTAGAAGAACCTACTCTAGCAAAAATAACATCCATAAAACATTTCCTGTAGCTGCTGATCAGACTTGCACAACAGTGAGGATGAATTTTAGATCATCCCTCCCTACAGCCACTGCTTGGCTTCATCAAAATGTCTGGGATGGCGTGGACATTTTGAACATCCCCGGGTCATGGCACAGCATTTCTATGGGGTTATGTTCTGGATGTTTCTCGTGACCCCTCTTTCTCTGGATTCCTTTGTTCTGTGTTTTGTGTCGGCTTATCGTCTCGTCGTGAATTACGAATGTGAGCAAATGCGGGGTTCCGCAAGGGTCCATTCTAGGACCTGTTCTATTTATCATCGACATGCATACTGACCCTGTTCGGTGTAATGGTGGGATTGGTTGTAGCTTTTTGTTTCTGTGCTCTGGACGTTGTGTCACACGGAGCTGCAGTTTAGGGTGACGATTGGACGCAGCTGTATCTAATTGCCGCATCTGCAGTTGATCAGCCAATCAGGCAGGCACCTATTTAAGTTTCTTATACAAAGACTGCAGCGCTAAACGATGGATGCAGCGTCTGAGAAGAGTGTAGCTCTCAAGTGGAAACAAAGTTTTTACACAGGTATTGGAAAACTAATTATAAACGTACTCCTATACAACCACCCAATGAATGAATTGAACAAATCAGCCAACTGACGTGCCAGAACTTTCTACAGTTGTCTATACAGCACTAAATGATCCGGGCCCAAAACACATCTCCGATCTGCTTATGAGTTGTGAAGCATCCAGAACCCTCAGGTCAACCTGGAACCGGTTTACTCACAGTTCCCAGAGTCTGAACCCAACACAGCTTATAGTTTCTGTGCTCCACACTTCTTGAAAAAAAAACTTCCAGAACATCTGAGAACTGCATGTAAATGACGGCAAAGAACTTTGTTTGCTGCAGAATTTATGAAATTATCGGCTCTTTATTCATGCCCTGCTACTGCTTTGGAACTTTTGCCATTATTATATAAATTCAGACTTCTATGCTCCATTTTAATGGTGTTTTAAATTCTTTGATCTGCTATCTTTATTGCCTTTGTGTCTTTGATGCTTCATAAATAACTCACCTTCCCTTACACACTTCCTGTTCTTATACATATATACATGATGACTTCATAATAATGGGGACTTGAGAGAATCATCCCTGTCAACCTCAGACTTCAAAGCGTTTTCCTATGTGTGTATTACAGAATGTCACATGTCGTACCCAGGAGAGGCAGACGTGATGGAGGGATCTTGAAAGAATGCAAATATTCCAAAAAGAAACTTCTGTACAAATCAGCGCTGCTCACACACTTTCTGTCCTTCTCCATTGCTTCGGGGCACTTTGGCACTGGTGCGACGAGTCTCCTTGATACACACCAATTCTTCGTAACAGATAAACACACACACACACAAAATTACCAATCCTATTTTAATACCAGGCAACCACGGAGTCTACTATCATCTTCACGGTCCGTGTCATCATCGTCACCGTTATCATCGCCGCTGTCTGTCACTCTCATCAGCACCATTGTTGTTGTCTTTGTTGCTGTTTGTTTATCTATTTGTTGCTGTTGTCCTCTTCTCCCCGTCCCTCTCTCGTGTTTATTAGACCTCCGGAATGCAGCTCACGTGATGGCGGAAATCTCATCAGTGAAATTTTGATCATTAACAATGTATTCCACGTTAGAGCGGGTTCAGTATAATGTGTCATTCCTTAATCCTTTCATTTAAATGTGTAAACTCAAGACACAAAGAGCTTAAAATAACATATATCAAAAAATATATTGTGCATTTTAAGAATGTGTGTGTCATCGTGTGTTACCAAAGCATCAGATGCTACTTTACAAATTCAGAGTTGAGATCAGAGTTTCAGACATTTCCTTTTATCCAGAATTGATAATTCGACCAAGAGTATCTAACAGATATCAAGCGTTCACTCTGCTTCATGTCTCTAATGAAACATGATGACTGAACGGGGAACCAAACGCTGTTGGGGGGGGGAAATCATATTTGATAAATGAAGAATAAAGGCTGAGTTGGAATCCAGTAAATGAAATTAGGCCAGGCAAACAAATAAAAACAGCTAAAAAAACCTCCGACTAAGGGGGTTACGTCAGCGAACGAAGAGTAAACAAAGGTGTTTTGTCTTAATAGAAAAGAGAGAAGCAGCCACAAAACCAGAATTTCAAGACATCAACATGAGATTCGCCCTCAGTGGAAACAATTCGACTGATGTGTCGGGACTCAGAAGGCTCTAATTATCCGAGCTGCCAACACCAAGTGAAGTGCATTCTGGCTAACGAGGCCTTGACTAAAGAGCAAGACAAAAACACTGAGAGGAAAATCACAATCTGTTGACACAAAACAGAGTTTTTTTCTATTTCGGATGGGAGGAAAAATGTCAAAATAGGTGAAGATGGGGAGCTTTGTCTGTTTTAATTGTTGGTTTTAACAGATTTAATTGTTACAAACAGAGTGAGAGGACGTGACACGTGAGCCAAAAGAGCGCAGATGAATGGAGATGGGAGTCAGGCGCCTTAGCAAAAAAACGAAAAACAAAAAAAACAAAAAAAACAGGTCAAGTGTCTCGGTTCTTAAATATGAAATTACAGGCTGCTGAACATGTGCTGGAGGAGAACACGCCGGGTAGTTGTAAAACAGCAGAGTTCTTTTGATGTCAAATGGAGATGATGAGAGAAGCTTATAATCAGAGGAGAAAGGAGTGGCAGTTAGAGTTTATTTGATGATAGAGACCAAGGTGCTACTTTCATCCGATGATTCGTAGGAGAAATAAAGAGAGAAGATCGTCTGTTTGTGACGCAAACACGGTGAATTCAGGCACGTTTCTCCAACGTCAGAGAGAGATTCGAGAGCGAAGCAGCAGGAGTCGAGTCATTTGCCGCTTACGCGTCTGAGGCTCGGCGTTTTTTTGGTCCAGCGGAAGGAGCGGGGCGATCGGGAGAAAAAAGAAAAAAAGAAAAAAAAAGAAAACACCCGCCAAGAAAATCATCAAGAAAAGCTTTTCGATTTTGATTTGGCAAACATTACGTTTGAAATAGGCTGCAGCTACTATATGCCCGGTCTGACTGATGACACGCCGCCGTGAAGTCATATTTCAGCCCAGATCGCGGTACAACTTTGTGTTTGTGTACCACTTGGCAAAAGCAGGTATTTTACCTCCATCACCGATTTTGTGGCAACAAGCGCGAGGTGTTTTCTTACGTCCTCGCAAAATACCTCCAGATAAGACATTTCGGATGGCCCATGGGGGTTATCTGCTGAGCCTATCATTACCATCGGGTGCTGCCAATTTTCACGTGTTAATGTCAGCAATATTTACACATGCACGGGATGAAAATGGAGACAGTTTGGATGCATTGTCACGAAAAATGATTTGATGATTTGAGTTTAAAAAAAGGAAAAATAGAGCTGAAATATGAAGTGAAGACGTCATTTTGACTATTTTGACATGGCGAGCTGTCAACTCAACAGAGTGAAGAGTAATTGAATTAAAAAGATCCCCTGGGATAATGAAAGATGAGCTCAGGATGATTTTTAAATATTTAAACTCGTCCTTCATCGCGGCTGCCAAATATTTAGACTGACTGGTTACGGTAATGATGATGCGCTAGTTAGGATCCGATCGGAAAGTGCTGACTCGTGTTAATTCGTGTGGATGGCATTTCAGGTATTTCAACCATTGATACAAACGGGTGCGGCTGAACTTTATTGTTTGGAACCATTATTTATTGATCAGTGTTTATGGTTGTATCAAATCAGGGAGCTTTGATCAATAGATGATTAAGACAAAATATAATTAAAGGGAAGATTATATGATAGTAGTCGCAGAAATAGTAACATTAATAATTACTACACCAGCAGTTTAAAATTAGCCGAGATGGTTAAAGTGGCACATTTACAGAAATGTCTATTAATGTGCACGATCCCTGTAATCTTAGATCGTATAAATAAATAGTAATACTAAGAGTAATACCAGTATTACTTCTTATAATAATAATAATTGTGATATAATGATAATAAGAAGAAGAAGAAGAAGAGGAGTAGCTGTTGTTATTTGGGTATTTTAGTATAGTAAAATTGATTTATATAGTAATTAAAATATTTATTAATGTAATAAATATACAATAATATATTTATAATCGTATGCGGTACTATTTTTTGTTCAGATGCTTGCGTTCACATTTGTGTCTAAGCTGGGCCCTCTGTGGCCCCTGCCGTCTACTATCTACTACTCTTTTCACTTTCCCTTTCAGGATGAAGCAACGTGCCTGTGGAGGTCTGGACCACCAGGATCCACCAGGCAGACAGCCCCCGTTATCACAGTGACAGAGGACTATGTGGGCTTTGTGCTTAATGAGGCGCCACTCTGTATTCAAACACTAATAACTGCCATATGGTTGTCATCGCTGAACAGGCCCCCCCACTTTGTCGCAAACTTTGGCGCTGTCTCCAAGGGAAGACAATTAGCACGGTGATGTGTGGTGTGGTACTGGTGTGGGCGGGGTTTGTTTTGTCACGTTCGTGCGTTAGACAGTAATGATGTTGTCCTGAAAAGTGAAGCTTTGTTACTATGATTACACGGAGGCTTTTGTTCCTCAGTCAACGTCTCATTTCCCCAAAATTTCTTGTTCGGTTCTCTTTTTAGGACAGCACAACCCCCGGTGGACAATTCAGGAATTGCAGTGTATTTTATTTAAAAGTTGCAATGATGTCTGTCATTTTCACACTTTTCAGGATCGATTGGATCCTTTGGCGGACCGGCTCTGGCCCACGGGCCATATGTTTGACACCCCAAAAATGTCCATGAAATGAACGTCTTTGCAGGTAAGAATGTTCAGATTATAATCCTCGGCATTAACTCAAAGTTAGCCCAACGATGGGGATGATTTAAGATATAAGGACAAATATTATACTTAAGACATAACTTAAGTCTTTTGGGCTTTTTAACAGCAACGTTTAGATTTATAACAATGAACAAATGAAGAAACCTGCCAGCAAAGACAAAAACCCTTTGCTGTGTCAGCTTCACTGCATGTTTCTAGCAGAACCCTTATTAAAATTATTGATGAAACACTTTTTTTTTTCCTTAATATTACGTAAGCCGTGCTGCTCGTGTAAAATATGAGAGCGCAGGTATAAAACATCGCTCAAGCAACTGGAAACTGAATCCCTTTTGCTTTGGTTCCACTCGAGCACCATCGGCTCGGCTAAACGTTCCCGAAATGTGCGCTGGTTGAATTGTGATATTTTGTGCAGTGCACTCAAACTATATTGTTCTCATAAAAACCACCACTAGGTTTAAATCATAAAACTTTTGAGGAATGACTCAAGAGAACGAGACAGGTGTCTGCTCCCCAAATGGTGTAGTATATCCTGGTATTATGCCTCCCTGGCTCTCCCCTGGTTCTCTCAGCCCATAAAACATGGCCTATTAGCATCGGAGACAGTTAGCTGAGGAGTGGCCGCTCGCCTCTTTATATGCAGACTCAGGCACATGATCATTTCCATTACAATCATTTGGGCGAAAATATGCAGCAGACACAAACATGACATTAATTTTAATGCAGTGCCACAGCTCCGTTCAATTACATTCCATAAAATATTCAGCGAGTATCTCTGTCTGATTTAGGAAAAAGAGGATATAGCGCCGCGAACACACAAGATCTACTGTATGTGTGTAGCGTTCCGGGCAGGGATGCTAACAATACGTCTGGTTGTTGTACAGTTTCATTACATACGCGGTCGACATTTGCATAATATTGATATCCTTTTCAAAGTATAATCCAATATCTGCTTACTATTTACGGCATTTAGCACAATCACCTGCAAATCTACAGCAGCAGCATTACAGGGCTGGAAACCAGGATGAAGAGACTCAGGGGGCACGTAAACATTAGTAAGGGGGCAAATCTTTCCATATTGTACAACAGTAGGCTGTCATCTCCATATTTCCGTGTTCATTTTCGGCAGAGTCATTGATTTCGCATCATTAAGGCAAAATAACAACAATATAAGACTACTGTGTCAAAATCAAATCATACATTATATCACAGCTGGGGTGTGGTGTTCACACAATTTAAGGAGAGCGTGGATGTGCAAGACACAAAATAATAGAATTTCTGAATGACTGATTTTAAGCACCGAGAGATGACTTCTACAAATCAACAAGCTAGCTTGTTAAGCTCAGGCTCGGCGATACTTTTGCTATCTCTGCTGCCTCTACAGTGTTTTTTTGTTTTTTTTTTTGTTTTTTTTTTTACAAATCCACATTCTTCATCCTTAGCAATGTCTTTAACTGCTTTTTGCCAAAAATAAGCTATATGACGCAATTGTGAAGTCAGCCAAACAGTAGCCTAAGCCATCTAGCTTGAATGTTTATTACATTGCTTGTCGTGCTATATGGGGCGATGGCTAACTTAGCTGAACTGTAGCCTAAGCCAGCTAGCTTGACTGTTTGTTTATCACGTTGAGCTTTGTGCTGTACGATCGGTCACACGTTCTAATGGAGCTGCAGCACAAATAAAGTGTCTCTTTCTCCGCTCTGCGAGTCCA
>OMNV01007940.1:0-17398 GCA_900303265.1 Brotula barbata | reverse complement strand
AAAAAAAAAAAAAAAAAAAAAAAAATCGACATCAAACTCAGCAAAGACGTTCAAAAAAAAACAAAAGGAAAGTTCTTTCCGGCAGAAACAAGAAGACTCCTATGATAGAGGGTGAGCGAGCGAGCGAGCGAGCGAGAGAGAGAGACTCGGTAGGTGACATCTCATACATGGTATTCTACAGGGGCCTCCTTACTGCTGATGCTGGAGAGCTGAAAATAAAATTTCCAATCCTGACAACCTGTCATCCATAAGGATTTTAAACATAAATCATCTCATTCAGTGTGTATCGTTGTAGGGGTGAATGACTCCGCCCAGAAGATCCACTGTAACGTCAGCTAAACTTACCAGAGCACCGCAGCTCACCTGGAACAAACCTCCTCTATCAACATTAGAAAGTGCTCACTTCCTGCTACAACTGACTTCCTGTTGGTGTTGGCGTCGGTGCTGGCTACGCCGCGTGGAGGCGGTGACACCGTAGGACTGAGCCAGCCAAGGTTGTTCGTGGTCACGTGATTCCTCATTTTTCCTTTTTTTTGTGGTCAGGAAGAAGAAGAGCGTTTGAAACGTGAGATAGCAGGATGCTAATTTTTTTACGTGGCGTTCATCTGGTCCAGTCGGCGATAACTTTCCAGTCACACGCAACAATACGCTCTCTTTACGGACGTTGCGATCCTTCCGCGAGCGTGTGTTCTAAAGAGTCAGCCGGCAACGTGCACATCTGACTAATACGTAACAAACGGCGACGCAAACGGGTCCGCGCGGAGGTGGCGGATATAGGAGATACTAACCCACTTTACAAGACCAAACGTAATAAAAGCAGGATCGGTTACTACACAAATCAGACGGTCCCTCCTGAAACGCGGCGCTGAAGTCATATAAGGAAAACACACCGGATTGCCTCTGGCATATAATATGATGTAGAGATGGCAATAAGAGCACAGGACCACAGCGCTACACAGACAGACACACACAACACAACAACAGAGTCCAGGCATGCAGCCGCAGTAATTCTCTTCGTCTAGAGAGCGAGAGAGAGAGAGAGAGAGAGAGAGAGATTTGAAGATGGAAAGCTTTGAGACAGAAAGCTTTAATCCGACCGTCTCGCAGGGCCTCACACACTCCAGGTGCTTTTGGGTGGATGTCAGGCGCGCTGCTTCACGCTGATTATCGGCTACTTGTTCAAAAAGTGGGCCTGAAATTTGAAGTTGCACAAGAGGAAGCAATTTACACAACTTCTCGAACCGACTGGGACGTTGTTGTGTTGTTGTGAAGTATAAGGATGGATGTGTCTCCTACTTTATATTTGATTATGTTATATTATGTTGTTCTATATATTCCACACTTCTTTTATCATTATTTTTGTTGTTTTTGTTATTGTTAGCATCTATCTATCTATCTATCTATCTATCTATCTATCTATCTATCTATCTATCTATCTATCTATCTATCTACCTATTTATCTATCTACCTATCTATCTATCTATCTATCTATCTATCTATCATCTATCTATCTATCTATCTATCTATCTATCTATCTATCTTTCTATCTATCTATCTATCTATCTATCTATCTTTGTGTAAGATGTTTTATTATACCACTGTTGTTTTGTGTATTATATGTAAGTGCGTCAGGCCATTGCTAGGGAAAAAAATACTGATTTTCCAGTAGTTGGACAGCAGAGTGGTGTAGTTAGAGATTCAGTGATACAAATCTGACCCCCTCCCCCTCCCGCATATTCATCCCATTCTGCTCAGGTAACCTGGCCAAGGGGCACTGCCAAAGTCCAAATGCCTGCTCATATCATGTGTACTCAGACCCTGAGACAGGCATCCCAGGACTCCACGCAGCCAAGCATGTCTGTGCACTCATGCAGGTCATCGCATCAGTGACTGGTCAGTGCAATGTTGGGCCTACATCTTGAAACGTTACATCGTGTGGATGTCACAAATAACAGAGACGCGAGACAATCGGACCAACGGGAACAAAGGTGAGACGGCTCGCTGCTATACTGGGAGGCTGATGAGGGGGAAATGGGAGCGCGACTGATGGCTGATTGGCTGTTGAGGGTCAGGTGGTAGACGGACGGGGGAGCAGAAGCCATGTGGGGAGATACACCGTCCCACACACAAATTTGAAGCGGAAAAAGCTCTTTTTTTTTTCCTCTTTTTTTTTCTAGTTTTTATGGAATAAATGTGGATAAAACGGAGAAAGAAAGATGTGTTTTAAGATAAATCCGGCTTAATCTGGATGCATCCAAAAAGAACATACATCCCACCCACATCCCAAAGCTCTCATTTGATCATTCCTGCAATGCTTAAAAGTTATAACATCACCTGGTTACTCCCATGGATGCACTATTCAGCATATATAGAATTAGGATTAAGGGTATGAATCCATACCTATACAACCATCCAATAAATCAACATGCAGTACCACACAGCTGTGGCTGAATACCAAAATTACCGCATATCGAGGTCAGGTGGGGGGAGAAACATCGACTTATCCAGAAACACAGATACAGCTGGAAAAAAACAACAACATGAAAACCCCCAAAAACAGCAGCACTACACGTGTTTCAGCCGTTGCATAATGTGTTATAAACACAAAGGAAATATTTATACTTCCTTGACAGGGAGAATTTGGCATTCCCTACCTGAGGGATCCCAGAGGACGCCTTACAGCAGGCCATCAGCGCGCTGACGGATATCACAGCAGACAACCTGCCTGCCGAAAAGATACACACTTCCTCAGGACTGCAGATACTCCCGAGGATTTTCCTAAATCTGTCATGGCTCAACATCTACCTTTGATATATCTTAGATTAGTATATACAGCAGAGAGGAAAGAGAGGAGCGCATGGCTGAGATGTACATTTCCGCGTCTTCTCTCTCCTCTCGAAAGCTCACGTACGGCCCATAACGTATTGGAACGGTTATTAATGATGATGGCGCCAAATTAGTTTTTCAATATGTTATTACGAAATAACCAATGAATATTCAAAACTTTAAAACGATACTAATTAAAGGCCGAGTTTTTACTTAATATCTGATCCCCTGCCTCTTATTACATATAATGATTCCATTCCAGATGTTTCACACGGTCACATCTGCATAAGACCATATGCACCGGCGTCCCAGGAGTGATTATGAGTTGTTGGCCTGAGTGTAGGAACACTTCTTTAATCGCCTCTCAGCATCTGCTCGGGATGCTCAAAGCGAAATTGGCACATAAAGAATTTCCCCCAAAAAAATCCTAGCAAAAAAAAAAAAAAAACAAATAAAAACGTGAAGAAATGATAGAAGAAGAATATAAGGGATGAAAAATTTATTGCACAATTATTATATTTGATGCTACTGAATGGATGAAATGGCTTAATGACACCATTTTTTGTACCTTCGTTGACTTTTGGCTCTGCACATATTGCACAACCATGAACGTTGGCTCGAACTGAATCGAACTCATCCTTACCGACTCGCTACTTCGCCTCTGGCGTGTTGACTGCGGTGAACAATTGAATAGTTTTGAACAACTGAGTGTGACCCATCACGAGTCGAAGATGAACTGTTTTGAAGTGGCCTCTCAGTGTCAGGTAATTGCGGCGAACATGGAATGGCCCTCACTATTCCTTCTTCGTTCCTTCCAAAAAGCCATTTAGAAGAATTGGATCATTGGAGTCTGACACGTTAATGGAGATGCTCTCCGATAGTTAGGATAACTTTCGTACGTTCTTCTTAAAGGTACTCCACAATTACGGAACACAAACACGCTCAGGTATTATCAGTTGTTTTGGCTGATTTGCCCTCTTCTCCTGACCGGATTCGCTCCTTGTCCCACCTGTGAGAGTTGAATCTCTGCTGAAATCATCTGCTTTGAGGACATCGCGGCACACACACTACACGACTGAACGTAGACAAGGTACACAAAGTTTGTTTACTGCTCACGAATGGAGATGAAGGGCAACTAAAATTGGTAAACCTTACATCAGAGGGGCAATCATGCAAATAAAAACATCAAGAAGTTATCATGAGTTTGCCGATATGTCCTCTCAAGTAGTGTGTGCACTATTTTGGACTTCAAAAATTTGAAAAAAAACAGCAAATTTTATGTCTAGTATTGATATTTGTAGATGTTTTCATTGGTAATGTTTGAGACCCCTGCTGGTGAGGGTCTCCAACATCTCAAGTTCCTCTCTCCCATGGCGATTTTGTTTGTACCATCTATTTACGTATGATATATCTCGCAGATTGTAGCCTCAATTGCTTTGACGATGTTTTGGACTTACTTGAGTCACACTGGGATATGTTAAATATGTCATTTTACTGTGGAGCTGAATTGATTGCATGTGCTCTCAAATTAAATTTCCCTGTTTTTCAAACACCCCCCCCTCCTCAAAAAAAAAGCAAACTCCATCCTCTCCAAAAAGACTAACTATATATAACTTCCTCCTCGTATGCTGCGATCCATTCATACCTGCTCTTCCGTTTCACTTCCTACCCATCTCCTGGTTCCCTGTTGCTTTTAGTCATCCATCTGTGACAACCTACACCCCCTCACAGTCTATGTTTGTCCATTTGTGTCTCTCTCCATGCCACCACTCTCCCATCTGTATGTCGACCTACGTACTGTGTAATGTGTGTGTATCTTCCTTCACGCGGCTCCACAGTCAATTTTCTGCACTGCTCATGTTTAATCTTCCCACGTTATCAATAGAATGGCTGATGTCGAGCGAGAATTTCATACATTTCAACACACAGGAGACCTCCGGTTCAGCCTGGAAGACGTTTGTTAGCATATCCGCGTATTACTTTGTACCTGTGGCTGCTCGCATTTATGAATACTAAAAAAAAAATCATTTACATAAATTAATGCTTTTGTGTATCAGTATATACTCTGAGTGAGGACATCAGTGAATTTATTTTCAGTTAACAGATTGCAAATGATACAGATTTTTAAAACCATATGTCAAACCCGAAGTTGTCGCTAGCGTGAAAAATCATTTTTATTCTTCTTTCTACACGGCTGTGGAAGCCTTTCTTCATAAGGAAGATACAGAAAAATTAGACTGATATATGGGAAGGGAAATTATAGTGTCATATTAAATTTTAGATGCTGAGAAACATAAAGTAATACAAGTGGAAGGAAAATTAAAGAGGCCCTAGAATTGATCCCTGAGGCACCCCCACGCTTAGCTTAGCAACATCAGCCTTCACCAGTAGTCAGTGAAAATATCCTATTAGATAAATAAGGTATAAATAAACAAATTGTAGACTCAGATAGGTCAGCCCACTGTTTAAATGTACCGATGAGGATCTCATTATCATTTGTATCAAAGACCGAGGTGTAATAATGAAAAACAAACAGAAATGTTTCCATCGCTAGATCCAATTTTTGCTTCACTTGTTTGAATAAGCAGAGCTGAGGGATGTATTATCAGTAGCGTAATCTTAAATTGATATTTATCCACTGAAATAGAGACTTGAACATAGTTATGCTTTGTCACTGATCTGATGTGGCATCACCTTCCACGAAGACGGCATGTTGTGACACCGCAGGGGGTCCGAGGCTTTAGACGGGAAGTTTGATTGACCTTCCAAAAGCAAATGAAAATGAAAAGTATCAGAAAATGATGAGTAAATGAGGGCCAGTAAGTGCTACTTTCCATTATTATGAAAAAGGAATCTGTTGGCACTCAGCGGGACTGTGATTTGTCAGAAAGAAATATCTGGTTGTCGCTTATTGGGGTTCAGGACAGATTCACAATAGAAGCAGGCAGGCTGCCCATTGAAGTTATTTCAGAGAGGAAAAAAAAAAAAAATCTAATCTCTTTTACAATCTTTCTTCCTCAACCAAAGTACCAGATAGAGAGCGGAGAAGAATCATAGCACACGATTCAACATTCAAATTATGGATGTTATATTTTGTCCTCCAGATAAATAAGTTAGGTTAAATATATGATTACATCGAAATCAATGCATAATATTAAACTTTATCAGTCTATTATATAAGAAGGTTTAAAAAAAAAAAAAACCCAGCTCACTTAAGGAAACGAGGTTTTGAATATTTCATGAAAATCCTGGACGGGAAAGTATTTGGAAAATCAAGAAACACGCCAAAGTGATGGTACCTGTAACAATGATCGTGACCTAGAAAGGTGTTTTGTTTTGTTTTTTATTTCCCCCCAAATCAACCAGGTATTGACGGTTGCCATGACTGCTGTCTCCCATTCCCCGTTGTGATGTAATTGTTGATTGAACCGTTTGTTAGATTAAAGCAAAAATAGTCTAGATAGATAAAATCAACATATAATACAGAGCATTTGTTGATGGCGAATGTGTGTGTGAAGTAGTACCTTTACGTCAGCTGATGGATACGAGCATCAGCTAATCATCTCCAATATCATTTAAATGCATACTGCTACAATGTCGGTGCCTGCCTGGCACCAAATAGAGGACAATGATGTAATGAAAGACAATAAATTAATGTGAGGTGCTGCAATGAGCGGATTTGGTTGCTATTGGAAACTGCTTTGCAAAGAAGTGTCATTGTCCCTGACAACTTCTGAGATATGAATAGAGCTTTACGCGCACAGACACACACACAAATCTCTTGAATGAACACAACCGTACCCTACCAGGCACGTGACCGTCACCTCGCCGAAATCCCCCCAGGACTCCAACCAGCTGCGTTGTCCGACTCCTATTAAACCCAAACTTAACTTATGACCCAAACGGACAAGTGTTGGAGCTCACCGTCTCCATCTTGGAGTGTTTTGGCAATGTTCCCCAAGGCCTGTGGGCTAATTTAGTCTGCCAATCCCCATCCAGCGCCGCTGCAGCCGAACACCTTGGATCACCCCACAGCGCTCAATGAGTTTAAGACGCATTGTCACGAGGACAGACAGAGAAAAGAGGGGACAAAAGCTGTGGGTGGTGGGTGAAAAGGGTCAAAGGTAGACAGCATTCCACCCAATATTCAATCATTCCCACAGCGTGTTTTACTCGGCAATCAATGGATTTTTTCATCCTTGAACAGAATTTGAGGTAAATCGCTCGACTGACAATGAGCGATACTCTTGAGTGCCCACGCGGCGAAAGTTTTCATACTCGGTGGTGTCGGCAGATGGTGGAGGGGATGGATGTCTGGGGGGAAAGTCTCCGTCTACATGTTTATGGACTTCTGTAAATGCAAGAAAAAGTAAACATAACAAACGGAGCAATGCTGCAGAATGTAGGAAATGCATCGGGGACAAAGCGGGACAAGAAGCATCCCAATAAACAGAAGACATCTGTAGGAAGAGACGGAGCCGTAAAGGAAGATTACACTGCATTAATGCGGTGAAATCTGTTTACTGTAGTGTCAAAGTAATACGGCAAAGTAGGACATGTAAAAGTACAACAACCATTTCCACACTGTAGCACGAGAATAGAAATAAAGAGGTGAAAAATGAACAAACTCCACACGCCTGAACAGGAACACCATCACGTGACATCACCTGTAGTTGAACGGGAAGGTCAAAAGGTAGAACAGAAATGAAGCATCGGACGAACGGAGGTGTGACAGAGACGCCATGAGACTGAAAGACAAATACAGACAAGTGGGTGGGAATAGAGGAGAGAAACGTGTTGAGACGCATGAAGCAGGCGAAGGAGGCAGATGGATGGACAGATTGGGGAAGTGCACGTCTTTAGCGTGATTTACTGCCGTGCCACGTTCATGGCTCCCTCCGTCTTTCTGGTCCTCGTCTGTGATTGTTATCCTGCTCGTCATTGTTGTACATTTTGTCCCTTTGGGCTGGGACGTATCATCTCAGAGGACGAGCACGAGTCACGATCAGAAGTTTGGACTTCTGTGTACGGTTCCAACTCGGGAAGTTTGGGAAAGAGAGCTTGGGTTTAGATTATAGTTGCCAAAGCTGCTAGCTAGTTTGTGGGATCATTACATCTGTACAAATTTAACTTATAGATCAAATATAGCATCTTTATACCCAATAATCTTTATACCCAGTACTGGCGCTGCAGCCTCCGGCCACAATGGCTTTTGTTGCACCTGTGCTTGTTTGGTGATGTCCTGGATCTGTACGGGGCCTCTTGTGCTGACCTGGGTAAAGAGGCACAGCTGAAGTTGTGTTTATGCAGGTCAGGCTGAACCTTGCAGTTTTGAATAAACGATGATGACTAAAATTCCGACACAGATTTATGAAGTCTCGCTCGGAAGTATTGTTGGTGTGTTTTCTGTTGTGAAAATATGGAAAGGATCTGCAACCAAAAAGTGCAGAGGGGCCTTATTAATAAAAACATGAAGAACGGGATGAAGGTAGGACGCACAACGGAAGGGAATCAAACAGAGAGTTAACAGACAGACAGAGCTCGGTCCAGGTGTGTGTGTGTGTGTGTGTGTGTGTGTGTATAATGATCTTCAGGTGTTGGCGGTTGTGTTTGATGACAGGTGTGTTTGGTGGCTGGGACGTTCAGAGAGGCTGAGTGGTTTTGTAGACTGGAGGGAATAACACACACCGACCGATGTGACGTTAAAGTGCATAAATGCAGAAATTAAGAGCTTAACGTCTGCATCTAATTTAAGATTAATACTGGAAATTATGGTCCGCAAACAGGACAAGAATCAGAAAATGTTTTTGTGGGTGGTTTTTTACCTTGTTGAGGTTTTCTGAGATACATTTAAGTGGAAGGATAATTTGGAGAAATTTCTTTAAATAACAAGAAATCACAGCTCACTCTCTCATGCACATGGATAAACGACCGGATGTAATCAGATTACACCTGGATGACTCCTTCTATATGCCCACTTTTGTTCCTTACGTTTGCGTTTCTGTACTGATTTGATGTATTTATTACCTTAAAACGTCTTTTGTTAAAGCTACGATAAGAAAAGTTTGACCTTGCGACAGCTGCTCGATTGCCCTCTACAGTCCCTGTCAATCATGTCTTCCTGTCGGACGTCCATCGGGGGCAGGGCTAAAAGCTGTGTTCCCGTAGAGTGTTATCCAATTGACAAAATGATGAGCAGTAGTGGTGATTATTCATATCTGACATGTCATCTCTTATCTCTTAGGCCTTAACTTTGTCTTGCATGCATTTCTGAGCAATTTAACCAGATTTGTCTCATCCCTTGTCTTTATTTTCCTTTTCACAGACACAACCTAAATATTTCTGCACATCTTCACCCAAACTTGACCCTCAAACCAAAAAATTCACATCTAAACACGTCTGGATACACGAGACCGCATCATGACCCATCCCCCTCCGTCGGCTCTCTCAACTTGCTAATATAATTTGCATAATTCTGTCATCCTCACGCAAGCTTGGCTACATCTGGCGTAGTGAGAGTGGGGATGGGGGTGGGGGTGTGAGATGTAATCGCCCAAAACAATAATTTTGCAACTGGAACAGAGCTCTGCCAGTTTTCCCACACGAGCACGAGGGACAGAACACGGCAAACGATGAAGCAGAGGGAGGGGAGGAGTGGGGGGGAGAGATAAACATCTGGGGTGATCTGCGGGAGATTGAGGATGTTCCCAGCTGTCAGACATTTCCAGCTGCTCCGCTGACCTCCGCGGGGCCAAGCTGAGGACCATGGGAGCGCGTGAGGCTGGATCCGGCTCGGTGTTAACCTCATGCGTGACTCTCATCAAGGAGCTGACGGATGAGGAGGTCTCGCGTTAAACAGGTTGCTCCTGGGCAAATATAGACTCGGTGAATAAATGGGATTTATGAGAAATACAAATATGTGACGGTGTCTGAGTTCAGGTTGTTCGGATTTTTCTGTTTTCAGGCATTAGTCTGAAAACGACCTTTTCTGCTCCTACCTCATCACTGCCATCTGACTCTGTGTGTGTTGAATGAGATGCAGCTTTTGTAAATGATAATAATACCCCTCTCTGAAAATGTCACTTTCATTCATCGGGTCTGAGCCATTTAGAGGAGCAGATTACATGTTATTTTGCTTTACATTAATGCATCGTCTTTGTGTGAGATTCTCTTTAAAATGTCAAATAATTGACTTTGGAGACCCGTGAAAAATATCACCGTGCATTTTTTCTGATAATTACCTCTCTATGATGTTCCTTAGAAATGCGTACTGGCACGACTGATGTTACCTTGGATCCATTATTCATCAAGTCCTTCAAATTTGTATTCAACCTGTTTGTTTTTTTTTAATTAAGAGAAAGAAATTCTATCATATATATCATGAGAGTGGAGTATTTTGGAAACCTGTAGGGTGAGAACAGATGTAAAATACAGATGTGTTTCAGTTTTTTCACTGATTGTGTAGCTCTGAATTAAGTTTCAAAAAAGCCTTTAAATGTAAAATAATGGAGAATTATAATGTAAACTGATTAGAATTGAAAATATTTAAGGATCATAGTTTAGAGGAGTTTTTTGTCTTTGTTTTTTTTTTGTTTTTTTTTACTGCTGATATTCTGGATTATTTTATGGACTGTATAGGAAAATAAGCCTTTCTCGGTCATTGATTGTGAATTTTATTGTGTAATGGACGAGGATAAGATAAGATAAGATAAGATAAGATAAGATAAGATAAGATAAGATAAGATTTACTTTATT
This sequence comes from Brotula barbata, assembly GCA_900303265.1. Taxonomy (NCBI): domain Eukaryota; kingdom Metazoa; phylum Chordata; class Actinopteri; order Ophidiiformes; family Ophidiidae; genus Brotula; species Brotula barbata. Next base: position 6,817 of record OMNV01007940.1, on the reverse strand, counting down.
GATCTCAGACTGGGAAATTCTTGTGTTACAGCAGCATCCACAGAAACATAAAATAAAGTCAAATGGAATAGAGTAAAATGCAGAAGTAAATACAATGAAGACTAAAAATATACAATAAAGACTAAAAATATACAATAAAGACTAATATATACAATAAAGACTAACCTAAGAATATGAGATAGGAAATGTGAAATATACAGCTGGTAATAAATATGAAATATACAGATGGTTGTAATAGACAGGAATAGTACGAATGTATATTAACCTATATTAACTATATAAATCTATATAAACGTGTGTGCTGATGTTTTTTGTCATTTCCTTTCCACATAAATTGTCATGCTCTTCCATATAATGAGGGGAAATAAACCATTCATTCATTCATTCAATCATTATCATTGTTTGTACACTGAAATGTATTGAACGCTAATTTGAACATTTAGTTTTTAGTGGAATTTTCCCTCACACTCTGCGTTCCGATCCTCTTTTCCTCCTTCTGTCAGTCCACTTTACTTCCTCCCTTTCTTTCCCTCCATCTCTCTCTCTCTCTCTCTGATCTCTCCCAGGCAACACTTGGCTCATCACCGCCGTTACATTTCCTCTGAAGACGCTGCATCCGAATCAAAAATGTGCATCCATAAATCTTACCCAGGCTCGTGTAAAATACCTGTTTGAGAGACGGATCGCAGGCAATCACATTAAGACCGGGAAATACCAATTAACTCCCAAGGACTCTGCATATTTATACAAAATCTAATCAGAGATTGTGGTGGTACAGCTGACAAATGTTCCAGGATGCATGTTGTGCATATTCTCTGCTGCATTATACTTCAGCGTACGCGTTGTGTACCAGCCTCTGTGTACACTAGTGTGCACTCGCGGGGATGTTTTCCTTTATAAGTGACGAATGATGAACGGTTATGGTTAATGTATAGCGTCCACACGTGGTTGCGTATTCTGCGCGTGTTGTCATGTAATGTCTAATTGCATACTTGTATGACTCACACATCTGTGTTGGAGCTCCTTATAATGCGTTTCCATGTATCAGACCTCCACCGGGGGACACAGATGTATGGAAGGTCAGCTAGGTACACGGAACCCAGTGGGAGAAGCCGGCGCAGATGGAGCCTCAGAACCACTGAGCGGCTCTTGGTGTCAGCTGCCCTGCTCAAGAGAGCCCCTGGGACCCACGGGGGGCCTTTGGCAGACAGGCACTCTCTGTTTTACTCACGAATTAGCTTAATGGAGCAAAATCGGAAAACGCCATAAAGCAACGACGCTGTAAAAACAATGACGGCTGTTATTTTAGTGGGGGCAAAGATCGGATTTTGGTTGGGGTTTTATCTGTCTTCTGTGAATAACAGCAGTGTCATATCTTCCCTCATATCATTGCTATGTGATCCTGGATCTTTTTAGCCAAACGATCCTGAAAAGCCGTTCTAGCGATATCAGATATTATTTCAAAATAATATTTGATTGATAATGTGTTTATTTTCCGGTCAGTGTTCTTTGTGACAGAGGTCATCGTACCACACTAATGGATTCATTCGTGGATTTCATTCGTATTTTCTCCAAAAAGTTGTTCAGAATTAAACACAAGTATCAAAAATGAGGAACTAACAGTTATTTGACGATGCGATGACATCATTCAAACAACAGCACGGATGCTTACAGAGATCACGATAGGATTTAGAATTCGTTCCAACAAGTTAGAATAAGTCCAAGTTCATATCTGTCCCAACAATTAGGGATGAATGACAGCTAAAACTCATCTCCATGCCCATAATGCAAAGTAAAACTCCCTGAAACTTCACATCGCAGCTGCTTTTCTTCTCACTTTATTGATCTGGCAGTCATTTTGCAACAATAATCCATCACTCTTGTTTCTATTTTTAGTATTTTCACAGACCCGCCAACCTTGAGGAGGATTGGAGGACTGCGGCTTTTGATTTAACCCACAATCAAAATTTTGCTGCAGTCCCACTTTTTGTTCTTTGCCTTCATTTCCATTAATTGACTATTTGGGAGTAGAGCAACTCGAGTTTTCCATCATCATATTGTCAGGAAGCAGCTGCCAGCTGCATCGCAAGCCCATAATGCAATCAACTACTTTGTGGAGGCCTTCAGACTCTCATCGTGTACGGCTTTGATCAGACTGCTAATATCCCACCATGATGTATTTTTCCAAGTCGGGCTCAGATGGCATGTTTTCGTGCTGCGTACATTCTTCATTATGCGCCGGATTTATATTTTCATTTCATTATTGCGTTGTTTTTTTTATGGGCAACATGTAAATCTCTGCTTTGAAAATCTGCATCGGTGCAGGCTGTGAGGATCAATAGGTGAAATAGGGCCCTCCATATCCAAATCCACCTGCGTCACAGTCCGTTGGCAAACAGCAGCTCACCAGGTTGTTCAGAGCTTTTATAACCCAAACATAACATATGATATGATAATATATATCATTAGAGTAAAAGTACTCTACATATCTGCACAGCTAGTTTAATTCTAATTTGTTCACACATCATTGGAGCAACTTCTGAAGCGATAAGATAAGATAAGATAGGGATAAAATAGAACTTCATTCATCCAAATGGAAATTCTTGAGCCAGATATCGCTAAAAATTACAGTAACATAGAATAAAAGCAATAGAAAAAAGTGTAAAGTGAAATAAAAAATGAATTTAAAAAAATCTAAATAACAGTGACAGCTAATAGAATAACAAGAGAAGTGACATAAAATAAGTAAACAAGGTCCGTAAAAAAATATTTGAAATGATTTCAGTGGTGATGGACGATTACAGAGCAAAACAAACTAACAGATTATTCATTTATGTAGCTATTTTTGCAGGTAAAAGATGATCTATTTTGCTCTATGCCGTTTATACAGTACGAGCGTGTGATTTGATTGCCGATTAGATGACACCGCGCGTGTGACCTAGCGTAACCCCTCCCCCATTATTCTGTCATGTTCGATAAAACCCGATGGCCCTGCAGCATCTCCTCCTCCTTTGCTTTGAGTTATCTGTTTATTTATGCCACCTCTCCTTCATGTATTAAATAATTATGGCGAGACACAACATAATTTAATCTTTAGGCAGAAATAATTACCGCTCTGAAGGTTGTCACAATATGACGGTCTGCGAGAACCATAATTGTTTTTGAGCGTTTTTTTTTTTTGTTTGTTTGGGTTTTGGTGTGTTTTGTATTTTTTTTTTTAAATTGCAGCACTTTAATGTATCTGTCACAGCGAGAGGAGCGGCTCCGAATGAAGCGGGAGGCAGATTTTAGAGGACTCGCACTACGAGAGGAAATACGGATAATTAGCAGAGGCAGTTATGCAGGAATAAATGGCAGACGGGAAGCCGCGTCGTGATGGCAACGTGGGCTCATTTTTTGTGTCTGTTGCTAATAAAATGCAGCAGCTGGTAGACACACAGTACGCAGATCCACCTCCTCGTGGTCCCGGTGCGTCCGGTAAATCTTCGGTGACCACGCATCCATCAATGGAGACGTACAAATATGAAAACAGAACAACGTGCAAAAGACTCATCTTAGCTAACACTCTTACAGGTGTTACAGGTTACAGGTTACAGGTGTTACAGGTGTTACAGGTTACAGGTGTTAGAGGTTACAGGTTACAGGTGTTACAGGTGTTACAGGTTACAGGTGTTACAGGTGTTACAGGTTACAGGTGTTGTGCCTTCTTGTCTCAAAGAGTTTGTCTAAATTATTGAGGAGAGTTGTGAGATTGCTGTGTTTTTAATCTCTGATCTCCAATGAATCGGTCCACAGTAGAGTGTGTGTTTTGTTTTTTTTTATTACGCTTAAATGTCTCATACAAGTAAAAAAGTTATTTTTAGCATCTTTTCCATAACATTGTTTATTTTCACGGCCATATGATCAATTCAGTCAGTTGACATAAAAATATTTAAAATCCGCTATTTAACAAGACACGTTTCAGTTCCTGAGGGTTTCCCAGGTCCTACTTCCTGCTTCCTGCTTCAGCCGATCCAACCAAAACAAAAACACACACCCTTTGTAATTCATCTGCAATCTACAAATTAACATTTTTTTTTTTTTTTACACTTTTTTAGTCTGTGTTTACGTTAAGAACACAAAAGTCAACATGAAAGCCAAAGTTAACCGCCGACATTTTAGTCACTCTACATGAACCGGAAACACTCCTGCAGAATAACAGACTATGCTAACTAGTTAGCATTTAGCGTCATTTAGCGTCAGGTGATGAAGATAATCAAAGGTTTGCTGAGGTTTTAGATAGAAATGGACGACAGTTTTACTGAATGGAGCCTCCAGGAGGTGAAGTTGAAGCTGATAAACAGTAACCTCGTTGTACTGTAACTCAGTAACTGTAACCTCTCCGCTCTTACCTGCATGACCTCCGATAAGGATGAGTAGTTAGCGAAGATTTTGCTCTTGTGTCTGTTGAACCTTTTTTTTCGAACCCAAAGCATTTAGAGGTGGAAACGACATTATTTGAGGTTTCTTTTCATGAAGTTTGCATTTATCGTCATGTGGGCAGGAATATTTAGCACCATTTTTGTGCATCTTGCTTGTTATAGAGTATAAAAGTTGAGAGAGAGAGAGAGAGAGAGAGAGAGCGTGAGAGAGAGAGAGGGCTTTGTTCAGTCGTTCCATTTGTTCTGGTCGGGATGTGCAGCAGAGATTTGGACGGGCTCCCAGCTGGTCATTCTGGCACCGACTCTGACCTTTGTAATTCTGAATTTCCGATTCCGTCGCTGAAAATAGAGAGCAAACTTCAGCCGGGGTTGAAAATACATCTGTTATTTGCCACGACCCCCAAAAGAGTCGACAGATATTTGACAGGATGTACGGTTAACATTCTGATCATGAAGACTTTCCTCCGTCCGTTAACTCATCCAGAGCTGGACCTGGACCGACGTCTCACCTACAACGTACAAAACAAAGAGCCGAAGCCCGACGTCCTTGGCGGAGGGAGCCACCTTTGTTTTTGATGGTTTAATCCAGGGCCCATCTTCTTACACGTATTTATCGCTGCCCTTATGGACCGCACTCTTTTATCTTCTACATTTCTCTCCAGCGTCTCCCCTGCGCTCATATTAGCCATTAACCTTCCTTTCATCTGTTTGGGGCCACATCTCGCTCTCTGTCTGACTGCCTTTTTATGCTGGATCATTTACTGCAACTTCCTGGGTTTCAGGGTGTCTAAGTGGTGAGAGAGACTTTCCTTTGACCCAGAGCTTCAACAGCTGGAGGGGCCCTCATTAGAATACGTGCCTCTTGTCCGATTACGGCTCCGTTTGTCCATGATGATGGTGAAAATAGACTAACATGCTAACTCAACTTTTAGAGTCAATTATAGTAAAACAGAAAAATCAATCGGGTTGATTGGTGCTAAAATGTTTTTCCTTTTATCGTTTAAGTCTCTCAAATGCTCCAGTGGATGTTTTGCTGAACATGCCAATGTGAAGAGAACGTGAACGAGGCCAAAGACGGTCAGAACTTTTCAAATTGATGAATTCATTTTGGTAAGTAAAGAAGCCTCAAGAGTGATTCTGTTGACAAACAGAGAGAGACGCAAACAAACCAACTAACCAACTGTTTTTTTGTCTGAGGTAAGAACACCACGATGCAAACATCCGTCCATCTTTACTTCTGTCATCCTGATCCATCCTGTCCAAAGGACGGCAGAATCGAATGCAACAAACCACATTTTGCACCACCTCGGAAGATACGATACAAAGTGGTCAGAAACAAATGTCAACATCAAACATCAAATCGGCACCGTCGTCTTTTTCTCCTCGTCTCGTCGACATGTCCGTGTCATGCTTTTGTCATTTTTTTGGGCGGGGGAAGGGTCGTCGCAGAGCAAACTGAGGGACGACGGCCTCCCCTTCCCCCGACCCATCCTTCCACAGACGGAAACCAAAACCAGAAGCGAGGCCAGGTCTTCTCTGCACGACTCCCAATTATCTGTTACGTAAGCGGCGTCTGCGTGTATTCTTGCCGCGGGACTTGATTGAATCAATCAAGAGGCGGCAAACATCATTCAGCGCTAATTATCAAATTACCAGGTTTCATGGTATAGTGCAAAGACAGGATGATGAATAACATACATGGCATACCTTTAAGTGCTGTTTACTCCACAAGGCCACGGTAAACACAATTTACATCCTTTTTTTCTCAGCGAGCAGGATTTTCTGGGGTGGTTTATAATTGAGTCTAGTGGTGCGTGAACTTTCTACAGCTGCAATCTGTCTAAGCGCAGCTATTTCTCCCTCTGCAGGGCCCGGCTTTCTTTTGTTGACTACCTCACGTCGCAACAGTCCCCCAATGTGAGAGATCTCGATGAAAGCGCAATGTAATTATTAGTGTGGAGGTTCTCGGTCGGCGGCGGGATCCTTACATGGTTCAGCGAGCGCCGCGCACTCTGTTGGAATGAAGAACGTTCGCCTCCTTTCAAGGGCAATTATCCCAACCCTCAATCACTGCTCACCCACCCCATTACTGCTGATGTAGTCAAAGCTCTCGCGAATATCGCACGCCATTGATAGTAATTACATCTCTCCCCGATCCCCCCGTCGGCCCCGTTGGATTGCGGCATAGTTTCAAAGTAAGACGGTCCAGCAGAAGACATCAATGACTTTGCGTCCTCCGTCTCCGTTTACATTTTCCTCATGTTCCCTCCTCGGCGTTCCACCGACGAGACGCGTGCATGATGGATGCGTGTTTATATTGCATGTAAAGGCCCGGCGCATGTTGGATGATGTAATCCATCATACGGGAGAAGAGATGTGGCGATCTTAACTGTCAG